>JAYKAV010002778.1:633994-702571 GCA_035582835.1 Phoebastria nigripes
AGGGGGATGGAACGCCTCTGCTATGAAAAAAGGCTGAGAGAGTTGGGGTTGTTCAGCCTGGAGAAGAGAAGGCTCCAGGGACACCTTATTGCAGCCTTTCAATACTTAAAGGGGACTTATAAGAAAGATGGGGACAGACTTTTTAGCAGGGCCTGTAGTGACAGGACAAATAAAAGGAAGACATTTTTTACGTTGAGGGTGGTGAAACACTGGCCCAGGTTGCCCAGAGAGGTGGTAGATGCCCCATCCCTGGAAACATTCAAGGTCAGGTTGGATGGGGCTCTGAGCAACCTGATCTAGTTGAAGATGTCCCTGCCCACGGCAGGGAGGTTGGACTAGATGACCTTTAAAGGTCGCTTCCAACCCAAACCATTCTGTGATTCCATGATTCACTAACATTTCTTAGAACAAAAACTGTTGCTACAAACCTTCTAGCAATTCAGCTGCTCTGAAAGGTCTGGATTTCTGTATAATCCTGTTCTACAGGGTTGAATTTTATCACAAAAGTATTAATTACGGATCAATGACTATATCCTAATGCTGGATACAGAAATGCTTACCCGTGTTCTTCCAAATCATGAAGCAGTTAACTAAACCAGATCATTTGATCTCCTTGTGCAAATTGGATGCTGTGGGAACAGCAGGTGAAAATGCCAGTGAATGTTCTTGGATGAGCAGTTAATATTCTATAAACCTCTGGCTGGTGGTATTCCCCCTTCAGTATTTTTCCTACATTAAAACTGCAAAGGATTAGAGCAGTGTAGAAAAAACCAAAAATACCAAAAAAAACCCCAAAATAAAAAACAAACCCAAAAGGTATTTAGCCACATGAAGCCCACTGCCTACAGTGGCTACACCATTAGCATTAGTGAAAAAAAAAACAACAGAACATAAAGACTTTTTCTTAGCTAAGTGATGTAAGAAATTCTATCTGCAGACAAAATTTTAACTAACTTTGATTTCCCCCCCCCCATATTATGCTGCATAGAAAGAGGGCATTTCAGTACTTAAGTAAAATGCTACAAATCTGCAAAATGCCCATTTTTGTCCAGTACTGAGGATGAGATCTGCATTACGCTGATATGTTTACTTGTTTCAGAATTGGAATTTTTATCAGCCTTTTATCATAGTGATGAAAAACTATTTTATATTTCACAGCATTTATAAATAAAAATGATAATGAAAAGGTCAGACAGCTAATTAGCTGAAATGGGAAAAATTGGCCTTTAAACAAGTGAATTAAGTGCATTGCTGCTTAATAATAACACAAGCTCATTTCTCTGATGACAGCAGTGCTGCTGCTCTGAAGCCTGCATTTAAACTACACGCTTAAGGTAAAAAAACATCCCTTTCTGCTAATTATTAGAAACTAGTATTCCATTCATGGTTATGCAAATAACACATGCATATATTCACTCAGAGATATGATGAATTTTCTGATTGCAGAGATAGAGACGGATCATTTGAATCGATCAAGTAACAGAGAAATTACAATATAAATATGCTGTTATTCAGGCAATGTTGTCATTACTTCCTTCGGGCTTTTTTCCAGCATCTCGTATTTCAGGAAGAATTTAACACCAAAGTTGTTCCGTAGAGTAATTACTACCATATGAATTGTGTTGATAAAGAGAAGTCTTAAATAATCTAGCTATGATTAGCTATATTTATTCATTCTCAGAGATCAGTGCTAAAATAATAAAAAAATGATAAGCAGATCAAGATGAGACATTTAGCATAGCTTTTTTTGTCTTCTCTCATTCTCACAGTAACTTTACACTGTATTTTTCAAAGATTTGGGGCATAGCTGGCTAAAACCTAGTTATTTCCCCAAAGTGAAAAACTAATCCATTAATTACTAATCTAAAAAGACTTCCTACTTCATTAGATACTAATTTACTTACTTTAACTTTTTAAGCACTTATTCTTTGCCTGCAAGCTGATAAATTATTAAAGATTTGGGAACATGATTCCATAAACAACTTGACATAATTTAGGAAGACGTGAACTCTGAAAACTAGCACTATTCAGGTGTACTGGTCAACTTGATGACAGTATCATTAAAACTGTGAGCAATGAATGAGTTAAGTCTTTCAAATAAAGGCAACACTGTGAAGAAGCAAAAACTTCCAGACAGAAACTCCCCCAGTACCCAGAAAGTAGCTCTTAACAGGTCACCTTTGATTTGTCTTACAACTGCAGTGGCTGCCACTTTTGTCCCTCCTTGTCTGGTCTCATGTGGTGGGGTGACAGAATCTCTTATTCACCTCTACACCTTCTCTTTAGATATGATTTAAAATAATGTCCCAAGTGTGGCTACTATTTTCTCCCCAGGTTGTTTTGAGGTATCCATTGTCAAAATCCTGCCCAGACCAACCTGAGCAACAAAAAAAGTTGATGACCACACATCTTAATAGCTGGTTCTGAGATCCATGGTAAGTCATAGATTATAGAAAGACGACACCTACCCTCTAAAATTTCCTAAATATACACAAAGTTTTAACGTCTGCAAAAATTAAGAAGAGAGGAGCAAGGGAAAAAAAGACGACAATATAATCCTCTATATATTAGGATATATCTCATGTGAGCTAGAGAAGATCCCAACTTCCTCAAAATAGAAAAAAAGAATTGTTCTTCCCGCTTCTGTCAGGGTGTACTATTAAAACCATTTAAATAAATGAATGCTACCAAAAAAAGAGAGTAACAAACAACAGTGTAACACTCAGCCCCATTAGATGGCATCACTGTTTGAAAAAAGCTACCGGTGGGTGAGCTGCACACAGATCTTCACACACACTGACAACTTTATTCCTTGAAATTGATACTACAAACCCAATACGTTTTCTTAACCAGGGAGGCAGGCCTCAAAAGCATAGCTTATTTACCTTCCTGAAGCTTGTTTGCTACTAGGAAATTACTTTTGTATTGTTGCATTCTCAACTTTTGGTGGTCTTGGTAATAGTAATGATTATCATAAATAATAGTAATAGTTTAATAATGCTGCAATGCTATAACATTTGCAAAAAAGTGTGTAAAATGAGGTCTACCGTAAATGCCAAAAAATTATGTCATTGACATTTTAATTGTGAACAGCAGAAATTAACTGACACCTTAGAAAAGATTAACTTTAAATTTTGGTTTATTTTATTGCTTAAATATAGATTGCACAGTGTGTTCTTACATTTATTGAAACTGGTTCATTACATACAGTACAGAATATATGACCATCAGAACAACAGACAAATCAGCCCTACTCTGATTTTAGACAACAGGCTATTTCTATCTTTTGAAATTAACAAGGATTTAATTTACTTTAAAGTGACCCACTACCAAAAGCTATAATTTTTCAAGATGACACAATGGGAAAGAGAACCCAAAACAAAAGCTGGAATACATTTAAACAGCTGGATACTGATTTATAAACATTGTGGCAGTACTCAATGTGTTGCAGATAATACAGGGCCAGTATGCATATGGAGCTTTTAAGTTCTGCAACTTGTCTCAAGAACATAAAGACATAAGTGAAACAAAGCAGCTGTATACCGTACAACAGCATTCTTAATTAATTTGGTTTCATTCATTAGCTACATATAACAATAGCTACCAAACCAATACATTTTACAGTCATTCCCATCTCCCACAACACATTTTACAGTCACTCCCATCTCCCAGCTGTCTAGAAAGGCCAGAGCGAACCAATTATCAACTTACAGACTCCCTGAATTTCCAGAAAGGAAGAAATTAAATATCATGTGAACACACAGAGTGTTACAAGCTTTTCATTCCCTGCACAATACCTGCACAACACCTGCATTTCCCAAACAAAGCTCATTTGAACATTGAAAACATGGAAACCTATCATCAGCATAAATGAAAAATACTTCATAAACAGAACAGAAAATGAAATGCTGAATCTAGTTATTTTCACATGCAGCATTCATGCAAGAGAATTCAATCACAGAAACAATCCTGTATTTACAGCACAGTCTCCATACTGCAAGAGTGCAAACAGAAGTACATTCTTTATTTCTTAGACTCCTTATTTTCTTTTTGTACAAAAGTGCACAGTGTTGTTCTTAAAAAATGACAGAGTGGGTAAGTGTTTTACATTGTATCCCTAGGTTAGATTTACTGTTTAAAAAATTACAGTCTTTATATAGGCCAAAAAACTATTATGTCTTACCTTAAAAAAACCCAAAAAGTGGTAACTAAAAGCTAGAGTGACAACGAGTCCTATTTATGTGTAGACTGTAGTCTGATCAGGCTGATACGCTGCAGCAGTAAAAATCACAACGGAATGCTGTAGATAAGGGGCTGTTTCGTCATCCACTAACAGCTGTGATTGCACTGTTAAACTGAAAAGAAGGTCTCAATTACCTTTTGAGTTTTGTGAATGCTTTCTGAAAGTCTCAGCATGTTATCTCATAGGTTTAAGTAGCTGACATTTCTCTGATGTTATGTCACATCAGGCTTTTTAAAGTAGTCCAGTGGAATACTGTACTATAGTTCAAAAAACTCAAAATCTGTTTTACAGTGGGTTTGCAAATGCTCAAAACAGTCAGCAAATTAGCTGGCCTGATAACCATTCAGATCTTAGAATTATGCAATCATAGATTAATTTAGGTTGGAACTTCTGAAGGTCATCTAAACCAAGCTCCTGCTCAAAGCACGGCTAACTGAAGTTAGATCACTTTGTTCATGGCCTGATCACTGTTTATCTGAACTGCTGGCTAACTTAAATGTCTTACATTTATTATAGATATTTGAGAGCATTCATTCATGTTTGTGCTGCTTCAGTCAGATTCAGACTGATTAAGAGACTTCAAACTTACTATTCCTGGCATCAACGAAAGCTATTTTTCCTTTTTGCCTGCAGAATTCAGTGAGTCATAAAGACAGCCTTGACAATTATCATCAAAAGATCAGTGATTTACTATATCAGTTTTACTTTATTTACATTTGAATAGTATCCTCAGATACATAAACCTATGAAAGTTACCACATTTTCCGTATTTCTAGAAAGGTTTGAGAATGAAACAAAAATGAACAGAGAGATGCATCTCTAAAAATGCTTTTGCTTGAAAACACACGTAATAAATTCTTGGTCTTTAAATGGTTTCATCCAGTTTTCTTTCAATTTCCAAAATATCATTAAAAAGCTGTAATAAACTACAGAGAAATACCCCATAGAATATATTTGTAATTTCTGTATTTATGATTTAAAATGCCCTCAGTTTATTTTCTGCTATACTAAATATATCTCTCATGTATTTATACTAAAGCAGACAGTAAAATACTACTGCATTTTCAAAAGTACAGTCTGTAAACCGTACACCTTAAGACGTGAAAAATATTGCACAGTTCAGTGCTTCAGGAGGAGATTTCTCCTCTCTTATGCAAAGCAGTTAACTTTTAGTAAGAAACACAGGACATATACTGGGCGTATATATCTAAAAAGCATGGTATGTGATGCATCAAAAAAAATACTTAACAAGTGTCCATTAATTCATTTACTGTACTTGAACACATGTAAGATACTGTTTTTTTCCATACATTCCAGAATAAACAAGTTGGCTAGCTATGTCAGCATGAACAAAAGGGAGCTAAGGTAGTGCTCCACTGGTTACATTTATTAAGATGAAGCAAGCCAAAAGCATTCTATTTAGATATATAATTGAGGTGGAGAGGGGAAAAAAAAAAAAAAAAAAAAAAAAAAAAAAAAAAAAAAAAAAAAAAACAACCAACCAACAAACAAACAAACAAGCAAAAAAGAAAAAAGCTTTAACAGGTTCTTCAGTTACAATGCCTCAAATTAAAGGAATTTACAGAAATACAAATTCCTAGTGTAACTGAAATATTCATCTATATGGCAAGACAAGTTTTAAATCTGACTTTTACATGTACTCAAATATGAAAATGAAGAAACATGATTTATGAAAAACCTAACTTCAAATATATTACAGAAGAAAACAACTCAGGACAGTCTCATGAGTTTGGCTAGAGTAATCTGTATTTGGCTCATGTCCATCATTATTTTAAATTTAGTTTAGATGAAATAAACAATAAAATTTGAAAACTCATCTTGTTCTTTCTATTGTACTCTACTCTAAATAATGTCCAGCAGACTTCAGAAGACACTTAATACACACAAAGATCTGGAAACTTCATCTCATAGACTGGAACAGATTGGTAATGCGCATGTCCAGCAGTAATGGTCATCGTTCCTGAGGGGCTAGGTGGAGGACTGTGTGAGAAGAACAATGAATATATTAATTTATAATTATATAGACTGCTTTCTTTTTTCTAACTTGATATACGAATAGCTGAGAAACAAGAGTAAACTACCCTCCCCCCTTTCCCCCCCAGTATTTTACCCTGTTTCTGAAATTCTAATGAAATTATCATGTCTTGGTTTTTTTCTTTGTACTCTGGTCTAAATCATCAACTTCACTGATGTTACAGAACTATAAAAATGCATTTTATTACTAACAAACACTATTCATACTGCACAACGCATGTGCACAACACGCTATAATAATGTCATGTACTATTTCGGGTGTCCATTTTCTAATTACTTTCTCAAACAGAGCAATGTGAAAACAGCAGCGTTCTTCAATACTACTGATATACATAGAAAGAATATAAGTACACTATGACATGGTTTCTGGATATTCTCCACTACCTAAAAGATTCAAAATAGTAACAAGAAAATCAAACTGACTGTTTTAGATGAAAAAAAGTTTATCTTTTTCAGTGTACTGGTTTTGGCTGGGATAGAGTTAATCTTCTTCACAGTAGCTAGTATGGGGCTATGTTTTGGATTTGTGCTGAAAACAGTGTTGATAACACAGGGATGTTTTCGTTATTGCTGAGCAGTGCTTACACAGAGTCAAGGCCTTTTCTGCTTCTCACCCCACCCCACCAGCGAGTAGGCTGGGGGTGCACAAGAATCTGGGAGGGGACACAGCCAGGACAGCTGACCCCAACTGACCAAAGGGATATCCCACACCATATGACGTCATGCTCAGCATATAAAGCTGGGGGAAGAAGAAGGAAGGGGGGACGTTCGGAGTGATGGCGTTTGTCTTCCCAAGTAACGGTTACGCATGATGGAGCCCTGCTTTCCTGGAGATGGCTGAACACCTGCCTGCTGATGGGAAGGATGAATTCCTTGTTTGGCTTTGCTTGTGTGCACGGCTTTTGCTTTACTTACTGAACTGTTTATCTCAACCCATGAGTTTTCTCACTTTTACTCTTCTGATTCTCTTCCCCATCCCTCTGAGGTGGAATTAGCCAGCAGCTGTGTGAGGCTTAAACGCCTACCACAGTTAAACCACAACATTCAGTTAAGTCAATTATTTTCTGCCTACTACATGTGTTTAAGAACTCTATGACATGACCACCTGAAAGTAGTCACAATTGCTTTATAACTCATTTTTCATTCATATTCTTCTTGCATAAAGCCTTACCGAATGGTGAGTTCCAGTATCTGTGCAAGTCTATCATGAAGCAAGTTTGCCTAGGAAAAAAAAAAATTAAAATTGAATTATTAACTACTATGTATTGAACCAAGCTAAAATGAATGTGCCAGGCTATATTCAGTGAGTGTGTTTCACATCACCACATAGGAAATCTAGGCAGCATTTCCTATCTCTTTTCTCACTGCTGCAAGGATTCTGAGCCCTGAAGAGGCATGTGAGATTGAGTGAGCCTGTCTTGCAGTGCAAGGAATTATATAGCAAATTTTGCTGTTGCAGATAGGAGTTTAACAAACCTGAAATACATTTAGTTATTCAAAATATATAACGGGGTAAACACTGCTCCAGTTATCCCAGGATGAAATAGGAATGGACCGTGAATCTAGATTTCAAAGATAGTAAGGAAAACATTAAGATGAAGAGTGTATGAGATTTCCATTCCTTTTCAAATGGTCTAGGAACAATCAAAAGCACACTTTAAATAACTGGAATTTCCCAACATTAATAGTAGTAGAGATAATAGCTGAAGACAAAGAACTGAACTTCTTTAGAAGTAACAGCAGCAGTGACATGATAACATAAATCACCTTTAGCCAGCACATCCCCATTAATGCTTATACTAGTATCTTCAATGCTGTAAAACATTTTTCAGAAACTCACTTTGGTTTCACATTGTGCTGCGATTTCTTCAAATGGTGCTTTTTGGAACTTTTCAATCACAAGACGCCTTTTTTCTTTTTCCTGTTCTTCAAGTCCATTGTTATCTTTAAAAAAAAAAAAAAAAAAAGACAAATGTAATCTTTGCCTATCAAGTATAAGTGATATAAACCTTCAAATGTGCATTGCAGAAGCAAACACTGTATTTGAAGTGATGCAAACATACTCAAGCGAGCTGTCATCTGTCATTGCTTCTAAAGCAAAACGCAGACACAATTTCAGGGAGCTGGTCTGAGGACCTCAGTTTTGCCCCTTTCTTACTACATGCTTTAATTACGAGTACATCCAGGCTTCCTTTTGTTTTACTATCTGGACTCAAGACTGCACTTCTCCCTCACTGCACACAAGTTCAGCTTCAAGAGAAAAGAAGGGAGTATCCTCCCTCACAGTACCATTCAGACAGGTGGGCAGGATTTTCTATTAGAATTTGGGAAAAGCGAGTTCAGCCTCCATAGGCTGAGTGAACCTACAACCAGCTGGAACTTTGCAGCATCTAATGAATTTAAGTACCTCAGTGATTAGGCAGGTTTGGAAAACTGTCAGATTGGATTATTGTTTAAAATATCAGTATCTATTGTTTAAAACATCCATGTTTAATCCACGTTTTTGACAGGATTTTGGTGGACTGGACAGCATTAATTTGTAATTACTTATAGTGATATGAAATACTGGATAATTCTGAGTTCTGGTAGGTGGGTCGCTTGTCAGAAAAATATTCTTTTAAAACAAATCAGATAGATGTGTATCAATACACTAACTAAAAAATGGAGTGTTTTTGAAGTCCACAAGGTGTACCTTACAATCTATTTTCTGAAGACCCGAAAACCTTAATATATAAAAAATATTTAAGTTGTGTTATAATCACTCACTCAATGGAATTTGAAAATATCATGTTATTTGTAGCTTGGCCTGTAAGGGCAAATTTAATAGATGACAAGCATTTCCAGATGCTTTATATTCAGTCACATTAGCTTCAGAAAATGAATTCACTAAAATTATCAAGATATCATTTTGGAAATATAGAAATAAATAACTGAAGTTTTAAATAAATTTACTAGCTGAAGAGAAACGAATGTAATATTTTAATTATGTTATTCTGGCAACACCTTCTTCTCTAGCAATTCCACAGTAATCTAGAATTATGTTGCATAAACACAATCGTAATAAATCTTACCAATTGCTTTCTTCAAAGCTTCAAAGGTGATTTCTTCAGTATTATCAACCTAAACACAAAGAAACAAAACCCCTTAAACCTCACATATAATAAGCTTCTAAAAAATAAGGAATGTGATAAATACAGAAGGCCAAAATGGCCACAGAGCTTTTCTGCCTTACAAGTTTCTAATAGCTTTATCTGGAGTTTCTATGACAGCCGACAGATCACCAATTCACATTTTTAAGCCACTGCAATTAGTGAGGAAATGTTTATCAAATGAGATCAAGGAAAACTTTCCAAATTCTGGTCAAGATGCTCTATGGCAACAATACTTTGGAAAAGGACTTGAATTTTGTCAGAGTGCTCTTCTGGGTCAGGAATATGCTGTGGTGTTTCTGTACTGCTAAGCCTCAGTACTGGTTCTTAGACAGCTCTTGCAAATAATAGCAGCTGCCTCCCGAGACTAGCTGAGTTACCAGCAATGTGATACTAAAATAAGACATGGTAGTGGAGGGTAGAGTGGAAAATGGGTAGTGCTTTAGGCTAACTTCATACCAGTATGGGCTCCAAATAATTTGGTGCTTATGTCATAAACATTGGAGTTAAAGGGCTCTTCATAAAAAGCTATGCCTAATGCACCGATAAAATTTGTTCATTTAGCAATATGAATATCCATTTGCTGCTGCAGATGTACTTCATTAGGAATTGCTTGGGGCTGCAAAATTACCAAAGATGCATGAACATTTCTCTGAAGAGCTCTAGCTCATGGATCTTGGTGTTTCAATTCTTTATAGACCTAGAGTTTCTATATCAGTAAGTATATTTACAGTGAAACCACTGTGATAATATTAGGGGAGAATGCTTAGATGGCAGAACAGTGTTCACCTGAATGCAACACGGTTTCTTGGCTTGGACTGCCTTACTTTAATCCTTCAAAACTAACTACATGTAAACAGGCAGCACTTCTATTTTTCTTTATAAACACTAATTGTTTAGAATGGTCTAATATGATTTAAGATAAAAGATCTGTAAGGTAGCAGAAAGTTATTTCACCCAATTCAGAAGACTCTGAATTCTTTCAATTTTTTAATTCACTGACTTGACCTACTATAAATGGAAAAGCCAGAAGAAGTATCTGTTTCCTTTTTACATCAGTGTTATTTCAGGAGACGGAGCTGCAAATGATACTTTTCTAACAGATTTTACTACACTAGCGTTGTATTCTCTACCTCTGAATACATAAAAGGTTAATAAATAAACAGCAAAACTCTTTTTAAGTAAAAGATTTGTGGATATGGCTAGAGACTAAGAGTATTCAGGTTTTGAAATAATCACCTTTTATATGATCCATATTTGGTAAATACTACTTGTTTATGGCAGCCTTTCAGATTTCTAATTAACATCCATAGTAGTTGCTGATATATGATTGCATTATATTTGGTTATTAATATCACAAAAGCACTAGCTGCTTTTACAAGTGCTTTCATCTTACAAACGGAGATAACTATGGAATAAAGCATCTTCCTGAACAGGATTCACTAACAGACTTGCCACAACAAAAAACTTTGATTGTGCTGACAAAAGAATTGCATTCGTATTGCATACAATAACAGATATTTTATGGATAAACAGTGTTCTACCTCAGACAGTGTAGAAATGATACCATACATCATTAATCCTAAAACTTCCATTAATTAAGTAGTTTATCCTCTCAATCATAAAGCCTTATGCTCCTATTTTTTGCAGTTTAATTCTGCTGACAGTTATGGATTGTGTTATATTTACTAATCTACATAGCAAGAGAACCAGATTTAATATCCTCGTGGACTTTTTTTTCTTTTTTTTCCTCCTCTTGAGATACATACAGCGTATCATCTTATGTTGCAGGTGGCCAAAACCACGCATTATGAGGGAACAAGAACAGAGCACCATTAGTGAAGGAACAGGCTGCCCAGAGAAGTGGTTGAGTCACCATCCCTGGAGGTATTTAAAAGACGTGTAGACGTGGTGCTTAGGGACATGGTTTAGTGCTGGACTTGGCAGTGCTAGGTTAATGGTTGGACTTGATGATCTTAAGGGTCTTTTCCAACCTAAACGATTCTATGATTCTATGAAAGTTTTTCAGATGTTCATGATTTAGGTATCGAGGTGCAGTCAGCAAATTGGAAAATATTGGTTTTCCCTTTGCATTGTAAACAAACATTGTAAAGCAACTAACGGAAGAATACTTTGTTTCATGTGTTTCTGATTAATAAAATTCTTGTTTTTAAAAGAGACAAATGGTAATTCATTATCCAAGACACTGTACCACATTAAACTGAGAACCCATACAAAGACTTCGATTTATCTACAACTGCTATATCCTCTTCAAAAATGACTATATATCAATGCTTGACATAACATCAGCATAATCATTTGAAATCTGAAATAGAAACTTCTCTCATTCAATTCTACTTTCAAGAGAGATGTTCTATCACATATAATCACATATAATACATGATTTTAAAAAAGGATACTAATGGCAAACACCCCCATTCCTATTATGAGCATTTACTTTCTTCAGAAAGCTAAAGATTGTGATAATCTGGGTTATTTTTCAAACACTTTTTTCTTCTTGCTCCTAAACTTTTATCTAGTTTATCTGTATCCTTGCTAATGCACAATACCAAGAAGTGAACACAGAATATCATCTGAAGTATCATCAGCACAGAGTAGAAAGGAATAATAATAATGATCCAAAACATAAATCTCTTCTGTCAGTAAGTTCTAAAATGAGGCTTGCTCCTTTACAATAGCTTAATATTACATTTTTAACTAACATTCAGCTTGGCTCTGTCCACGTGTTCTGTTTCATGCCCCTAGCCAGTTTGTGCTTTAAGATGCTAAAGATAGATAGGATTCATTTGCTCAATTTCAGCTGCTAATCTCCATTGCAGCCAGCAGAAATCTGGTTAATAAAAATCAGTAGAACCTTGAAAAAGATTCAGTAGAAATGGAAATTTATTTTAAGAAATACTTCAAATGAAGTGTAAAAAGATGTGGGATAATTTTAATTATAATGCAGTCTTCCCAAGGGATAATTAGCATCAGCTCCTGTACCCTGCGTATGAACTTTTTGTTGCTACCTTATCCTTCCCATGTCTTTAAAGCACTGTGTGCTAAACTCTTCTGGAAGGCAAAAGTGATAGTGGTGTAAGTAGCCTGCCAAATCTTTACCTGCCCCTCTCAAGGACAGCAGGTCTCCCACTAGTCTTGTATCTGTCAGCCCCATGTTGATGAACAAGACTCTCAGATACTTCAAATGATGCAGGGATACAGATGCAGGAATTTTATTTGATCCCTCAAAATGCAAAGAAGATTTTTTAGAATATTTACTCATAAAATATTAGTTGTTTAGCATATGTATCGCTACCCCACATTCTGCCGTACTATCTGTAAAAACTATAGTGACAAAATACTTTACATTTTTATACAGCAAGATCAGTATCCGTGCCTTTGACAACACATTTCTACAAATACAGGAGTTAAAAAAAAAATCAAACCCCCAAAGCATTTAACATTGCTAGAACAATTAGATATTAGACTTTCTGGGAAAACTTTATTTGCATTCCCCTCCCCCAAAGATGCCACTTTAAAATATCCCGTGATTTTCATACCTTATCCTCTGTGTTGTTGCCAGGCAGAATATCCACCTGAATAGATACCGTGTCCACAATGCTCTTCCTCCTGGAGAGTCTGTCCTCATCTAGAAGAAAAATAACTTATCTCACTTTTTGTGTAACAGTTGAAACATGATCAAACAAATTTCTACACACCAGATGCAGATTTGTTTCTATACGCCTATTTAACCCAAGATCATCTATTTTATCATTTGGATTGTTGTGAAAAAGGATCAGTTACTGCTCTAAAACATTAAATATGAAGGAAAATAACCTTTTTATTGTCCCTTCCCCCTCTCATCCCAGATCTTGCCAACATTCCCTTGAAAGCCCAGAATTTTAAAAAATGAGATGAGATCTTATTCAAATGTATAATAAACAACATAGTTCTTCACTGCAGAGTAATTTACAAAAGCCTGAACTTATTTTTTTGGTTGTGAAATTGAAATATTAAGGTCTTAATCTGAAGGTATTCCAAAACAGAAAAGGGCTTGTTGGAAGATGACTCATTGACATAAGAAATAAAGATTTCTGAATGGAAATGAACAACAATCCTTCCTTATTCATGTTGCTACAAGTACCATATTCAGCGAGTCTAAAAATCTACTTGGTGAAAAAAAATTCTCTCCATTTCTAACTACCTACAAACATTTTAGCAAGTACAGCTGGCCTAAAAATTTGTCAGAATAAGACCAACTGTGCTGATACTAAAAGGAGCACAACAATTTCATTAACGCATAAGCAGATTATGATCAAATGATCCATCAGTTGATGGATTTGCCTTTTATGACTGCATTCCTGCGACAATATAATATTTTCTCATTTTTGGCATTTAATATATTAACATAAGATTAAAAAAAAACAGTAAAAATACATTTACAGACGTGTCATGAAGATCCTCTGACAAATGGAGACTTGAATGGCCTGACTTTCGTGTATCTCATTTACAAAACCATGAATTGCCATGTCACATTTTAGATTTTAGCCGAGATCAACCCATTTGGATCTGGCCATTATTATTTGATGACTTGCACTGCACATAGTTAGAAGCACCTACAGGCACTTGATACTAAGATAAGGATAAGGAGAACAACTGTAGAACTCCCCCACCACAAGGTAATTTATGCTGTTTCTTCCGCAACCTTTGTTTAATCCACTTCTAGCAAAGCGCTTTTGCAGTGCAAATATTGAGACTGAACAAACAGAATTCATTCCAGCAGAGCTGAACATACTCAGCTTTTAAAAATCAAGAAATAACTTTCAGAAGTCATATAAATGAAATGCCATTTTAAGATCAAAAGGCAGTGAAAGAAGAAGATTAGTGAAAAACACCTGAATTCTAGCTATCTTTGCCAGGTTCTCAGAGTCCCTGAGCATTTGAAGTGGCATTTTGAAGGATTTACTTGATTTTTAATCCCTGACAGCTCACTGGTACACGACCCAATACATACAGAGTCTGAGGAAAGCACCTTAGCCCTCAAGAGTAAACACAAGACAAAACTACATCTCTGCTGCCATCTTGCTGCTCTCTCTATAATTGACATGCGAACACCAGAAGATACATTTTTGGGACTTTAGATACTTTGGATAGAATTCATTTTTATAATGGATGCCTCACTATACTTGCCTAATAAAAATGCCCATTATTCTCTAATTTCAATACATTAAGTGGGTAAAAAAATCGTGAAAATTGCAATTTTTTCTGTTATGCTATAAAGCTCGTCTCCACACACACGAAGGAGCCCAGAGGCACGAGGGCAGTGGTGGAGCCACAATACCCGCTGCCCCAGCCCCTACCAGGGCTGCCCCTGGAGTCTTGGCCCCATGGGACAATGTAAGCAGTCCTCTGGGTCACCTCACTGACCGAGTCGGGGTCAGCGCTTGGGGTATGGGACACATTGTGGGATGCAGGGGAACAGCTCTTGGGATTGCACAAGGCTTAGTATGGGACGTTTAGGGGAGGAACCAAGGATGGGGAAAAGGAGAATTGAGATGGTTTGGGGAAGAGCAAGCACGGAAAATAGAGGGCTAAGGGGATAAAGGCATCAGTTCCATGTAAAACAGTTGCTGATCAGTACATGCATCTGGCCATGCCCTGAGCCTCATCAGTGCAGCCTGTCCCGTCTTCTCATTAAATTCCATTTCTCTTTTCCTGGGTGAGGAACTCCGTTCTTTGTGCAGGTGTGTGCATGGGGGTCTGCGTGCAGCAACTGGAGTCAGACCACGGGTCAGAGGGCCTGTGTATCTGGAGCGAGCGAGGACGCACAGCACCAGTGCATAGTAACGAGGGAGTATCAAGCTGGACCACCAGGCAAGCAGATCAAGTGGGCTGGGAGCTGGGGGTGTCCGTGTGTGTCTGTCTCTCTGTGTGTCAGTCTGTCTCTGAGAGGAATGCACCTGGAAGGACCAGGAGGCCCAGTCCAACTGTCAGAAAGAGCATGGAGCCTGGCGGGTTGACTGAGACCCACGTGTGCACGCACGTGTGCATTACTGTGCACAAGGGGGATCTGTACCAGCAGCTGCACTGGGGCTGTGGGCCTTGGGGACTCACATGCCCAGGTGCCTGGGGAGACTGGGAACCATGAGACAGCTGGTGGGTAGACAGTGTCTAAGCTCAGCTACTGGTGGGATGCACACAGAACATATGCACGAATACATGTCCCATTAATGGGCCTTTATCCTGAACAGCCAGTGAGTAAGATGAATCATCGTTCTGTGAACAGCTAAGAGCTTCTTCCAACTTTCTACCAAGTTCTTGTAATTTCACTCAAAGACGTAATTAGTACTATCACAAAAATGATACCTATAGCCCTACTACCTGCTCAGGAAAAGAAAATAGGAAGCTACCATATTGTAGAGTTCCAAATCAAGAGTAAACACAAAGGCAAACCTTGCGGCAGCTAACATTGCTACAGGTGTATCAAGGAGATAAACAAAAAAAAAGCAGGAGGAAACACTAAGTACAACACAATTTCTGGCCTAAAGGCCTTCTAAAAGCATTTTTTTTTTGACTGTGCACATCCTATACACACACCACAGCTAGCAGGAGAGCAGGCTGACCTACAACTCATTTTTACCTTTTGACTTGTGTCTGCATTTATGAGGTTTTTTGCCTGATGGAAATAGAGTTAAATTAAAAAAAAAATTATATATGTATAGAAAAAAAATGATTAAATGTACATTTAAATTATCAGCTTCCCCCCCTTCCCCAAATAAGGAAGAGAACAAGGTACAAAAAGTTGCAAATATGAATATCTTTCAAACTGATGAGAAGTACCAAAACCTGAAACAAAGACAGGATGATGATGTTATGTCTGTAAGTCATTTTTAAGCATTATATCATTGATATTCAGAAATACTAGAAATAATTAGGATAAAATCTTTACTGGCTTTTTGGGTTCAACCATAACTTTCACAGGAATATACAAAAAATGGATCCATCTTTTACTAAAAGTAATGATATATTTTGAAACGCTATATTTTACCATTATAATATAATAGTAGAAATGAAACATTTCATTGAAGTAAAAAATGAAAAGTTTCAGAATTCCAAAATATTCACTTTGGTCCTGATTTAGTTAAATGAAAACCTTGGAAGCTCAATATCCCACAGGATCAGAGATTAATGATCCTAATTAGATATAGTAACAGACATGAAACCAGTTTTGGTCACTGCTCTTTACAAAAAGATTATAAAAAAAAAAACCCCAAACCATCTGATTCACATATGCTAAGATTTAGCATTAAATATGGCTGTTTCTCATCACCTGAAGAGGCAGTTAATCACATAGTTGCAGCTAAACTCACTTAACCTTGATGTCAGAACTTACGTATCTTCCCGAGTAGGAACGCATTTTTATCAAAGTATCCAAGAAAACCCTAGCAAGGTCATTTGGGTACAAATACATCTCAATTTCTAGAAGAGGCTTAACATAAATTTCAAACCAGGCTATCTTCATTCCATTCTCATTCACCCAAAGACAGTAAAAATTTGAAAATGTAACATTTTCTTACTTGCTACCTACCTCTTCTGCCAATACTAAAATATAATGTTAACTGGTTTTTTGGGTGCCAGAAGAAATAATCTGTCAAGTATAGCAACATTTTCCTTTTTAGAAGACAACCAGCAACAGAAAACACAGACACTGCAGCTGTGTCTCAGAATGTATCACTAGTTTGCCTGCTAGCACTTGGGACAAAACCACATCTGCTGTTCTGGAGAACTCATTCCCTCCCATAGCAGCTATCCAAAAAAGCTTATTCAAGAGCAGGCAGCAATGTCTCTGAATCATACTGCAAGTGTGACAGATCTGGCATTCACCGCCCATATGTACTATGTCCATACATATATGTACTATGTTTCTTCCTATGCATGAGCTACAAAACATAGGAATCACATTTTCCTGCTAGGTACTTTTATTTCACAAAAAGGTCATGCTTCAGACTGGGATGTCCCATAGTCTATTACAATAGCAACCAGTTACGTACAGCCACAAAACACACAGGGTTAAAAAAATTTCTTCAAACAATTGTTTTCAGTAAGTTGCTCAATTGGCTATTGAAAATATATTAAAAGCTGAAAACACACAATGTCACATACTAGCTAGTCATTCACACACTATTCATGCACCCTGGGTAGCATGAACTCTCACAAATCTTCCTCAGGCATACTTTATTTTCATTGTGTTACCTGACATTAAGCTAGCATAGGTATCTAATGTAGGAAAACATAACATTCTTGATTAAATTAACATCTGCTCATTGAGAATTTGACTAAGGCCAATAACTCAAGTCAGCCCAAGGCCATATGGCAAAAGGATGGAATATGTGCCGTCCACTGTTTACATAAAAAGGATAAAGTATGCTGACTCATATAATCCTTCCTCACCCACTAACTCAAGTTACAGAAAAACAGTAATAATCACTACTATCTTCTCAGGTATTCTTTCGAAAGCAAAGACTTCACTAAAAAGAGTCAAAGTGGGTTCAAGAATTTTCTGCCCCACCTCCTGAATTTAAGGAAAAAATAAATCTTAAAAGGACACAAAGTTGAAACTTCTTAGCAATAATACAGTAGCTAATAAGAAAAAAAACCCAAACATCTTGAGAAAACAAAGTTATACTTTCATTAGGTTTTGTTGCCAAGTAGTCACACTACATTTCATTGGCACACAACACATTAAGCAAGCATTCTTAATGACTGGTACTTAGCAGTTTTGCCACTAATCACCACTTACCTGTTACCTGGGGTACATATGGAACTGACAATCTTTCCACGCTGTATCCACTGCCTCCTAATGATTCTGCAATCTTGTTTGTCAGGAAAAATAAATTTTTTTCATGCTTCTCTAAGGATTTTGGAAGACTGTCAAAATATATATTTGAAGTTATTATCTACCAATAGAGATTTGTTCATTAAGTAAAATACTTTTATAATGTCTGCAAGCAACCAAAAAGGGTCAATGGTAATGATTTGATAGAAATAAAACTTGCTCAGTTATTTAGGAATAAATATACACTCCAAAATGAGTCCATTGAATACCTCTGCAATATTTTAAACTACCTTAACACTTCTTGGTTATCTAAATTATGTTCCTCAGCTATTCTGCTACATCTTGAGAGAATGTCGTCTTTGTTAAATGGAAAAAAATGCAGAGTAATAGTATTTGCCACTTGCTAGCAATGTGCCCTTGCGACAAAAAAGGCTAAGGGAAGGGTATCCTGGGCTGCATTAGCAGGAGCATTGCCAGCAGGTCAAGGGAGGTGATCCTTCCCCTCTACTCAGCACTGGTAAGGCCACACCTGGAGTACTGTGTCAAGTGCTGGGCTCCCCAGGACAGGAGAGACATGGACTTACTGTAGAGAGTCCAACAAAGGGACACTAAGGTGGATTAAGGGACTGGAGCATCTCTCCAATGAAGAAAGACTGAGAGCTGGGACGGTTCAACATGGAGAAAAGAAGGTGGATCTTATCGATGTGTACAACTACCTTAAGGGAGGGAGGGTGGAATAGAGCCAGGCTGTTTTCAATGGTGCCCAGTGACAGGACCAGAAGCAATGGGCACAAACTGAAACAGAGGATGTTCTGTTTGAACATCAGGAAACACTTTTTTATTGTGAGGGTGACAAAGCACTGGCACAGATTGCCCAGAGAGGTTGTGGAGTCTCCATCCTTGGAGATATTCCAAAATCATCTGGATGTGGTCCTGGACAGCCTGCTCTAGGTGACCCAGCCTGAGCAGGAGGGTTGAACCAGATGATCTCCAGAGGTCCCTTCCAACCTCACCCATTCTGTGATTCAGTGAAAATGCATTTTGCTGCGTTAGCACTTATACCAAGCATCATATTGTGTAGATGTAAGTGCCTCTGACTACAATAAAAAAAGTCTGAAAACCAGACTTTTTTTTCATATATGCATATATGCTTTTAATGCTTCGTTTTCTTCTGCCTATCCTGTACACTGTTAAACCTCTAAATTATTTTTCACATATGCAACATATTTCAATAATGTGCAATTTTTAATAGTAAAATAGGTACTTCACTGTTCATTAATTCACATTCTATATCTACTTACATGCATTTGTCTTTGAAAATTGTTTCTGGTAGAAAATAAGATGCTTCCAGACTTCTAGTTTCAATGACCTAAAGAAAACCAAGACAAACAGTACAAATGGAGTAGTTCCATAGCTATTTTCTCCAATGACTAAATTGCTTAAAGAGGTTCTACTGTAGCAGATTACCAATCCTTCACTAACATCTACCTCAGCACAAATGAGGCCTTTAGAATTTCTTTTAATCAGAGAAAGAGATTGTGGCACTCACCCTTTAGACTAAAAATCTGGTTCTTGTGGTCTTGTGCATGTCAGTACTGTTTTACCAAAGCCAGTGGGGCTGTAAAGTCTTATACCAGATGGGGATTTAGCCGATTATAAATGGTACCATAAACAAAATAAAAATGCTATACCTTGAGAGAAAAATATTCTGTGCATAGTTTTAAGAGTCAGCAAGTAATGCCATCGGAGACCAATGACAAAGAGCAATGTTGGTGGACACAAATACAGGAGATCAACGCCACAAACAATTACTTGACAGAAGTTACTTACCCATTTTACAATAGAACGTGTAGTGTTCTAAATGACTTAAATTAATTATGTATTACCTTGCTGACATGCTGACAAAAAGCAGGAACTGCAATCATCTGACTCAGAAAGTTTAAATACGCTGCAACCAATGCCATGACACCACAACGATTAAACATTGGCAGATTATCCTCATTGATGATGGCCATGTCCTGAAATATAAAGGATAGCATTACACCCTCCAAAGTTAACAGGCTGTCCCGAATATATGGAAGTCAAAATTATTATTAGTAACACTATCTGAGATATGATGACTATCTAGTATTACTTGGCATTTAAAACCTCTCACCTTAAAATTCTAGTCTTCTAGCTCACTCCTGAATTAGGTATATATTGATCTGAAGTTAGAGAGCTTGAAGGATTCAACCCCTAAAAGAAGAGAAAGAAATCTACTCCATTCAAACTTCTGTTTCTCAGAGAGTACAGGTTAATGACTGGCAGTCTCTTCTCCTTAAGATTCCCATAAGGACCACCTGCTGATCATAACTTTTTCCAGGAAAATTAGAAACAGTAGTTTAATAATAAAAATCTCTCATGAGGCACAGATACAGTACCATAAAGAGAATTATTTAATGCTTATTAGCATTTCTGCGTTTATTCAGATTGTATTATTTTTGCTCTAGTAAAACTCCTAATGTCATTTTCATCGAGTAAGGATTTGGTTCAGTGACACATTTTAAAATTAAGTATGCACTCTGCATTTCAGAAGTTTCATAATGCAGGTGCACATTAGGGAATAAGGTTAATGACAGAGAGTGAACTGGGAATACAGGACACGATTTTATCAAATTTCCATGGCACATGCTAGCACTATTTTTTTGAATGCTTTAATTTCAACACAGATAAACCTACTAAGTTATACCATTTCACTGATGAGTGTATGCAAGTATGAAACAATGTTTGATCCTGTAAAGGAAATGTTGAGGAAAAAACCTGTCAACACACTGATAGAATTTTACTATAAGGTAAGATTAAATAGCCTGTTTTGACAAATATTTCCAAGCAATCAAATAACCAAAAGCTTTCTTCCAAGGTGAGGACATTCCATGTATTTTATACGGAAGACTGACGCAAGATTGTAAGAATACCTTGTCACGCTGCTAATGAATATATCAGTGATTCTAGGGAATGTTTCAACATTTCCACATCTGCTATATTTCCTGAAAAGAACATGTTGTAGAAGTTTGTAACAAATCTGATTAGTTGAAGTTTCCCTATTAATTAGCATTATGTACGAAGTGCACTTCCTTAATGGATCGATCAAATTACGACTGAACGACTTCCAATTTGAAGATCAATATGCAAACAGAAAAAAGTTATCCACATCTCCAATTACCAATATAAATTGTCAATCAGTGAACCCAACACAGATTCAGACTCATACCTGCAAAGCAACAGCTAATCGAATGAGGTCAATAACCACTTCTTCATTGGCTAGTTCAATTGTGGTAAGAGCTAGAGATGTAAACAGCAGTTCAAAGTTTTTTTGGACATTGTCTTCTTCTTTACAGCCTAAGTAGATGTGTCTGTACAACTGCTGACCATGCTATAAAAGACAAAAAAGGGAAAATGAGTATTAAAATCACAGAATAATTTAGGTTAGAAAGGATATTTAAAGGTCCTCTAGTCCAACTCCCTCCTCTAAGCAGAGCCAACTTTGATGTTAGATCATTTTGGATAGAGAATTAAAAAAATAAAAAAGAATAAAATACATGTATACACATAGATACACATACACAAACAAGTACATGATTAATCAAGACCACTAGTTTGCTACCATAACAGTAGGTTCTTTATAAATACAGTACTATTTTATTTTATGTAGAAGTGTACAGATGGGCAAGATGATACAGAAAATGGCACATGAATACTGCACTGTGTGTCAGACATTGGCATTCATTTCCTATTGAAATATTCAGAAAAAAAATTGCCCGTTTATGAAAAGGAAAAAATAAAAAGTAGATCTCAAAACATTCTCAAGAACGTCCAAGTAACTGAGGATGTAACAAGGGTTATCCTTGTGAAGACATCAAATTTGTTCATTAAGCAAGTCTCCTTGAAGAGCAAACTGAGAAAAAATTTTTCTAGAGGGTTTTTCAGAAGATGAGTAGGGCTCTTTTACCACTGTGCATATGGAGGCTCTAGCTCTAGTGAAGAACATAGGTTATCTAATGGAAGACCCTCAACTTCAAAAGCAACTTTCCTTTCCTCGTAATGCTATCCTTAACCAAATCTTCGTAACGAAACTATTATTTCAACACAAAAAGATGAAAACACAGAAAGGCAGGTTAAGAAGCAGGTTTTGTATGCAACACATGACTCAGTACCACCCAGCATTCTTAATCCGTAGAGGATAGAGGTCTGTATCAGTTGACACAGTTAGTTTTCAAGATCTAAGGACTGATGCTTTACCTCTGAAAGTATTAGTTCAGCTTTAGAAGGAGAAAGAAAACTCTTTTTTAACAGTTGTTTTTCAAGCAGGGCATATTCACTTAAGAAATAATAAAGATGCTGTTAGTCTTCTTACTACTTCTAAAATCAAATGTATAGTTGTTCAAATATATGTTTTATTTAGAAAAGAGGGATACAGAGCTATTAGCAAAGCACAGAAGCTACTATGAAATAAGCACAGTAAAGTTTAGCTGTTTAAAGACACAGTATATTTGGAAACTGAAAGTAATGAAATTATTCATCCCACTGATACAGAATTGCACCTAGATATGAAAACAAATTATTATGTGGATTTTCTCGACATGTTGTATCTTTCTAGAAGACTGCAAAATGCAAGAAGTTCAATATTTCCCTTTAAAGAAAGGACAGAAATAAACCACCTGGCTTTGAGAAGGTGGACTGAGATGAACAGAGTTTTGTGTCTATGTCTGGTTTAACTTCACCTAATTTTAGGTACTGAAATTCCTAAGTATGATACACAATTGCCATAGGATCCCCATCTAACATCAAACAAGCCTAGATGGTCATTCAGATCCTAACGGACTTCTGGAGGTGCTTCACCCCTCTCCTTTGATAATGCAAGGAATCTAGGAAGAGTAGGCTGCTAACATACACACCTAAACTAGGTGAGTAACATTAGGTTTATGATATGCACCTGAAACAGTATCACATGGATAATTATTGAATTACTTAATTCCCGAGGGTTAATACATTTTTTTAGAAGACTGTATAATCTTTTCTTGACCTGATAAGAGTCTCTTCCTCTCCTGCCCTCTTTTTCAGATGAGAGTGTTAACAATTCAAATATTTAGTTTGCCAATTAAAATTTTCATCTAGCAAAATCAGTAAATACAACTTATCCAAACTGTTTTAAATCCTAGACATTAAATTGATGAATTAAAATTTAATCCACTTTTTACAAAGATACGTTACTAGTAATTGCCAATGTTGGAGTATTCTTTCTATTTGTATTATTCTGGTATTAATCAAAACAGGTGTAAATATACCACAAGGAATATCAACTGTACTAACTTAGCAAGAATGATTATCTTGCAATGTTACTTGAAAGCCGCACAAGTCTATTTTGCATTTATTATATAGGTAGTATTTTTGCCTATGGACAAGTTAAACTGCAATTCTTCTGATTTTTATAATTATAATATTAAATTAAGTCAGGACTCCAAAGACACACATTTTTTATTTCACAGCTAATAGGAAACAAAAACAAAACAGTATAGGATAGCTGTGAGAAATTAATATATTTTCTCAGGCAGATAACAGTGATAAACGTTCTAAAGCCTACTTGAGCTGACTTCAGTAATTTGTATTTTTTTTGTTTACAGACATACTTACACAGATTAACTATAGTCAGGAATGACAGAGCACACTAATAACTATATGCATTTTTCCCACATAGAAAATAAGGTGTTTATTGTAAAGAAGTAACTTCACCCCACATAAGCATCATCTAAAAAAAAAAAAAAAAGTATCTGTTTTTCTTTAGAACCAAACATACTCAGAAGTCAACTGGCACAATGTCGTATAAAAACAATCTTGTAAGGAGGTGCGTTCTTCAGAATCATGGTTTAGATATACACTGTTCTAATTTCATGCATGCAGGGATTTTCACTGAAGACGTAAATGAAAATTTTATTCCATGGAACCACCTCTCAAGTATCTAGAGCACTTCAACGCTGAAATCACTGTAATTTGAATTAAAATCACTTGATACTGATCTTTGCAACTTGTTGCAAAAACACAGTTGTAGAAGAAAAGCAAAGCAACTGGTTCAGTTACTTTATCTTCTTTCTAGATAGAAAAGTTAACTTTTTCATCTATTACCTTTTTCATGAAGCTCACGTCTTGCCTTGAAATTTTGTCTCGTTTTATCTTTAGATCAGAAACATCTGGTATTATTCTACAAAGGAAACAAAAACGTCATTTTAGCAAAAAGAAGTTGAAAGGGAAGAGGATGTGAAACATATGAACTATTCAAACAAATCTTGAAGCAATTTCCATTTTAATTATATCCATGTTTAACAATGACATTCAAATTTCAGTTGAAGAGGGAGAACCATAAACAGAATTATGACAACCACATATTTTTTTTCTCTACATAAAATACCATATCCTGTCTTCCACAGTTAAACTGGCAGATATTTGGAATGGCCATTTAAGGTATCATGCACTGAGGCTTACCTGTAAAACTCTTGGCATCAATAAATGACACTGAGCACTGTGCATTTATCAGAACAGTACATTAACATTTCATATTAGGAAAAATAAATATTTAAAAATCAACAGTACTTATCATTCAGATATTAAACTAGAATTTCAAGTAGGCCAAAGCAAACAAAAAGAATCACCGTATCCCTCTGAGCTTTGCTCTGTTGTCATGCCGATCAATGAGATTATGCAGTATTTCCAAGACCAGCTGCCTTAGCTCAGAGTCTTCCATGAGTGAAGGAGACAGTAACGGGTCCAGAAATGGGGGAAGAAGTGCATTAGTTATCGTTGTTGCTTTGTATCCTGAAGTCACCTGTTTATTGTTGGAAGTAAAATTAATGTGTGTCATTATTGCATTGTAAGAATTACTTGCAGCTGTGACTCACTTTTTACTGTGCTTGCTTTGGCATCTGAAAGGTGGATTCAAATGGGAGTAGTGTACTAGTTTTGAAAATTCCTAACCTCACTAGGAATTTGGAAGGACTTTAATACTCATGTTCAAATGAACTCCCTCATCTGTTTTAAAGTGGTATTTCTCAGGATCCCTCCTCTACCAATATGCCCGAAAGAAAAAATAAAGGTACCATTTATGAATTTTTTTTTTTAATAATGGCCTATGAAGAGTTGCAGGGTATAAAATGAAGATGGTAATAATTCCAATAGAGACTTCCATTTCAGGCTCTGAGCTGCTCATATATGGTACTGAGTATGCTCATGAGAAGGAAAGAAAAAAAAAAAAGAAATCAGGCCCTATATGTACATCTTAAACATTTACAGATACTACTTTATCGCAAAAAAGAAAGCAAGCAGCAAACATCACTTTCTTAGGAATCTGGTACCATGGTGTTATTTTTTTCTTTTTTTAAACTAATACTACTGCTGACTTGCCTGATTCGATTACTTTTATTTAAAGCAAGCTCTGTAGGCACACAAGGAAAAGTTAACTTCAATCTGACAATTTAGATATTCATCAGCTGAACATTTACAGCAGACAGAAATGTTTAAAAAGTTACTGTCCCTTCAAGTGGAGGCTACCAGACTATTACAATCTCAGAAACAAAACAGGATTCAGAAACTGCCAAGCATACACTGTTGAGGATGAGGGGAACAAAATAATCAAAAATTTAATTATAATAAAAGCAATCATATGTTTATCTAAGACTTTGCATAATAATTGTATCTTTATTATGCATATTCCATACCGTTACAGGCTTTACATATAAATTGTGTTGTACAGGTTTTGGCTGGGATTGTTAATATTCTTCATAATAGCATATATAGTGCTGTGTTTTGGATTTGTGACCAAAACAGTGTTGATAACACAGGGATGTTTTTGTTACTGCTGAGCAGTGCTTACACAGAGTCAAGGCCTTTTCTGCCTCTCACACCACCCCACCAGCGAGTAGGCTGGGGGTGCACAAGAAGTTGGGAGGGGACACAGCCAGGACAGCTGACCCCAACTGACCAAAGGGATATCCCATACCATATGATGTCATGCTCAGCAACAAAACTGGGGGCAGTTTGCCAGGGCTGCCATTGCTTGGGGACTGGCTGGCTGGTCGTGAGCAACTGGGTTTTGGGTGGGTTTTTTTGTGGTTTGTTTGGGTGGGGTGTTTTTGTTTGATTGTTTGTGTTTTATTTTTTATCATTTGTTTTTCTTTTTTCTTGGTTTTGTTTTTCTTTGTTTCCTTTTTTTACTTAAACTGTCTTCATCTCAACCCACTATTTCTCACTTGTACCCTTCCGATTCTCTCCCCAATCCCACTGGGGAAGAGTGAGCAAGTGACTGGGTGGTGCTTTGCTGCCTGCCAAGGTTAAACCACAACATGTGAGCAAGCACTATTCCTACAGCATAACTGAATAGGTTGAAAGGAAACTGGCTGGCAGAGGAGCATGAGAGTACATGAAGGTATCATCTAATCAATCATTTTGAAAATGCAAGATTACTAATATTACAAGCAGTAAGGCTGCAAATAAAAGTGCATACTTTTAATGAAGTGCCAGATTTTAATTGTCTATACAACATTAAGTTGTCTGCCTGTGTGTATGCACAACAGACTAATTATGTTATGAAGTATTATTCTTTTGTAAAGAATGCATGATGTACAATGCTCAGTCCAGTACACAGAACAGGTAGGATTCAGTAGTTTCTAGTTCTTTATTATGTGTGCAGACTAAACTTTATATACCACAACAAAAGCTTTGCTCTGAACACAAATTCCTTCCCACATTTTTTCCACAGTATTTATCAATGTCTGAGTAATTCATTAAGCAGCAAAACATTCACTTTCACATCTTTGTGCCATGATGGGATTTTACTTCCATATTCTAAAAGAGGATCCAAAACAAAATTCAGTGTCAAAAATGTTAAATTCTTTCCACATGCATAATTTGAATCCCTTAAAGCATACTTACAGGCTATGCAGCACCCCAAATAATTAGAACAATTCTTACTGACATCAATGGAAATTTTTAAGACTGGCGAGATGAATATTGTCAGGAACGGTTTAGGCATAGCTGAGTCTATCTTTAATGAAGACCATGTGCAAAATGACCCCCTGAGGCCCTTTCTAACATGTTTGCTATCCTTAAATTGCAACTGTGAATGCTCAGCTCTTCTGCAAGCCAGAATCCAGGACTTCATATTCTGACAAGCAAAGAACGGTTTAACTGATTTGCCTAACACCACACACAAATTTCATGTCAAAGCAGGGATAGAAACTCATTTTCCAGGAAGGCATTCTATTGCTTTAGCATAAAGAATGATTTCATTGCTATTTCCCCTACTTCAGTCACTAAATAGTTTTCAGCTTCTGCAACAAAATAGGCCAGGATTCTACATGCAAGAGCCTCCTTTACTACCCACTTCTGATTCTCACCATCAGGAAGTATTTCCAGAAATACTCTTTGAAGGTTTACAGTTGAAAAATGTATTTGTGATAAAAAAGTTAATTATACTTTACAAGAAACTTGGGAAATACTAGGAAGGAAAGAACAATGATGCCTGAGGCTCTAAGGGCTTAGAGATAGGCATCCATTCTTACAGTTTTAAAAATATTAGCCATTCTACTAATTACAGCTTTTCTGGTGTCATAGACAAAAGTGATTTCACTTCGATGTTGCCAGCATTGCTGGCAGAACTAGTCAACTCAACCTACTCTATGATGTTCTTTTAGATCTGCATATCCAATTATAACTGATATTCACTAAAGTGCTCTAAGAGACGGAGGAGTATTTCTTGAGCTGCTGGTAATGTAAGTTGGGAAAATGCTGCCACAATTTACTCAGTAGAACTACAGATCTATGTAATATGAAGGTATGTTTAATTTCATAATACAGAGTTGTAATACTGTACTTATATGTATAAACGTAGACATAAAGTGAAACATTGTGTGCTTATAACATATTGAACACAGAAGGCTTACCATAAGTAAAGATCTCAATAACATGATTTGAATCCTCCTAGTTCCCAAATCTCTACAATTGGAAAAAAGTTGAAAATTAGTTTCTTTGCATATCTTCAAAATATTATTCTACTCCAGACATCGTTCTAACAACTGCGTTTTTGACAAGTGAATACAGCAGTCTTGGAAGGGATGCTGGATGACCACAAATAAGGGGCAAATATCTCCAAATGAGGTGCAATAACTAAATGTTTTTGAAAGATCTAAATCTTCATGTTTCATTCAGAAGTCTCTTTGTATCCAAAATGTTTAACAGCTACATGCCTGACAATTTTCACAACCATCAGCACTCAGAATTTCTTCTGAATTAAAATGTAATTGAGCCTTTTAAGAAACCAGGACACTTCTTGTTCAAGTCAGACCCCAAAACTTTGAGACTGAAAAAAGTTAACTGCAAAATCAGCAAGAAAAACTGAAAGAACCCTGAGTTTTCAGATCAGAGAAAGGTACATGGAACACCACTTGACCTGTTCTTCATCTGTTCTCATTTTCCATCTGCTGGTACTAAAAGAAGTTAACTACCTTTTGGTATGTAGTCACACACGCACATATGCACTGTTCTTGCAAGATCTTACTTCACTTGGAATAAATTGCTCATTTCAAAGAGATTCTTTCAAGAAAGTAAAAAAAGGTACAAACCCTTTTGTCCACCAAATAGCGTAAGGAAAGAGCAAGCCTCTTCACAAAAGTTGGCCCCTACATAACAGTGGAAACTTCCACCTTCACGGGCTATAATCCTGGCTATATCCAGTTGGCAGTATCACTCAAATGTCTTGTGTAGCAGAGACCAAATTTTCAGGTAAGTAATGCAAGACTGTATCAGCAGTCAGAAAGCCTGCTTTATTCAGAATGACACATGCACGTTATACTAACATACTACTCAGTCCCATGTTTACAAAGAATCCCATAAAGGAAAATTGCGTAGTTAAAAAACAAACAAAAAACCCCCACACCAACTGGTAATCCAAGTACAGAATTCTAAATGGATCCATATTTCAAATACCTTCTTAATGAGTGGTAACTGCCTGGCACAGACAGATTTCTGTCTTCCACGGAATAGTGTCCCTTACTGCAGGGACACAATACTGTATGAAAAGCTACCAATAAGCCAGGAGACTGACAATGACTTCCTACTTAAGCTAGCAGGTGATCAGACATATGTGGTACAAAGTATCCATGCATGCCTGGAAAGAATAGCTGCAACCTTTTCAGTGACTTTCCCCATACTGAGGAAAAGCAGTCTTTGAACATAATTATTCATGTTACAGGGAAAAATATTACTTCCGTGTACGGCAGCTTTTTAATTGTGGGTTTATTACAGGAGTCTGCCCACCTATAGCTTTTTCCTATTTATAAATAAATAGGGAAAATCTAAACCA
Organism: Phoebastria nigripes; assembly: GCA_035582835.1. Taxonomy (NCBI): domain Eukaryota; kingdom Metazoa; phylum Chordata; class Aves; order Procellariiformes; family Diomedeidae; genus Phoebastria; species Phoebastria nigripes. The sequence goes on from JAYKAV010002778.1 coordinate 663,664, forward strand.
AAACAAATTCACTGGGATTTCTGCAGTTTATTTCTTAATCTGAAGTCAGCTTGTACAGAATGAAGAAAAAAAAAAAACATTTGTAAATTATACAGCTATTTGAAAAAATGTAGTCATAGTTCAATTTCCCTCATTCACAAAACACACGTATAAGAAGTTATGGAATTAACCACCATTAAGCAGATAATTTCAGAAGCATTTGTACAGATGTGGAGAGAACAAATGTTTTAGTGCAAGATAAGTTGTGTTCCAATCAGGTATTTTCTATCACTAATGTGTTTGGAGATTGATTTCATACTGCTGACACTGTGCTTGCTTTGATTCTCCGTGGCATTTAATACAGCCCCTAATGAGTGAGAATTGCATTTCACTTTTCTTAATTTTTTTTCACTTCTTAATTTATCAGGATTCTAAAATCTAAATTTTTAATTAGAAATCAAAAAATGTAGGATATACAAACCCAAGGTGACTGGTATCCAGTGATTGTGAAGTTGTCCCCAAAACAGGTACTTTTCCCATAATGAACATCATAATCTCTGATCTCTGGTAATCTGGGAGATTGCTTCCAAAAAATCCTAAATAAAAATGGAATGAAATCACAGAAGGAAAGAGATATAGGGCCCTTCTCTTTATAAGAAAAGCCTTATAAATACAAGAAATACATTTACAAGGTCAAAATAGATGAAGAATAAAACTACGATTGTTTTAGGGCATAATACTTACATGTTCATTTCTGCTGAATGACTTTACAGAGTCTTTTCATGACACCGACTTTCTCCTTTGAATCCTAAAACTTTCTGACTTTATCTTCCTTTAAATATATGATTTAAAAGCTAAATATGTGACATCTGTTAATTTGTAACTAGTAAGGAATTGGAAGTGTTTCTCATGGAACACAGTGTTGTTACTTTTGCCTGTTCTTAAGTCACCATTACAGGTGTGCGAACAGAAATCTCAGCAGTATACAAGTATTCTATGACCAATACTTAGAGACTGCTGAGGCGAGCAGCTCTGGTGCTGGCACGATCGGCAGCGGAGCACTCTAGCACGGTGCACAGCAGGGTTTCCTGAACCAGGGGAACCTCAGGGGGAGCAAAGAAACCTGCCAGGAGCCCGCAGCTCATGCCACAGCAGCTGACAAGACCTGGCCGGGGCCAGGAGCAACGGCAGCCAAGCGCCCCCCCCCCCCCCACACCTATAAAAGAAGTCCCTGGGGAGCGCTGGAGGCCAGGGTGTGGCACAGCAGTTCACGCTGAAGGGTGTGCAGGAAGGGCACTGTAACTGCTGGCTTGACCAGGGAGCAACGGTATCCACCCGGCAGAAGGCCATGGCCTCTCTAAACTCTGCACCGCCGTGACTGATGCTGCTTCACAGACAGAGCTCAGATCGGAACACGCTGCTACCCAGGTGTCATCAGGGTGTGCCTTACTCTTATGCCAGTACCGGACGGCAGCAGTGAGCACACCTGTGTGAGGTGTGCCCAGGTAGGGGAACTCCTCTGCTTAGTAGCAGAGCTCTGGGAGGAGGCGAGTAGGTTGAGGAGTATCAGGGAGTCTGACAGAGAGATAGACTGCTGGAACCGCACCCTACCGTCCCTGGGACACGCCTGTCAGACACACAGGGCACATGATACGGAGGATTTCCTGCCCTCTCTCCACCCGGCAGAACGCAGTAACTTAAGGAATAGGGGGCAATGGCAACAAGTTCCTGCCCAGCGCAGCAGGCGTGTCTCCTCCATGACCACCCCACCTCCCCAGGTGCCCTTGCATAACAGGTACGAGGCTCTACAAGTGGAACCAAACAATGACAACGATGATGGTTCATCTAGCTTGGAGGTGTTGCCAAGGTTAAGTCGCCCTATGCCCTGAATCAAAACCGCTTCCATAAAGAAAAAAATATGGGTCATTGTCACAGGAGACTCTCTCCCAAGGGGAATAGAAGGCCCAATATGCAGACTGGACCCACTTCTTAGGGAAGTCTGCTGCCTCCCTGGGGCCTAGGTCAAAGATGTGGAGAGAAAACTTCCCACCCTGGTACGGCCCTCAGATTACTATCCATTATTGCTTTCTCAGGTAGGCAGCGATGACGTTGCAATAAGAAGTCCAACGGTGATCAAGAGAGACTGCAGGGCCTTGGGATGACTGGTTAAGGGATCAGGAGCACAAGTAGTGTCCTCCTCTGTCCTTCCAGTTGCAGGAAATGATGAGGGAAGAAACAGGAAGACCCAGCAGATCAATACCTGGCTCCGTGACTGGTGTCACTGGCAGAATGTTGGGTTTTTTGATCATGGGTTGGTTTACACAACACCAGGCCTGCTGGCGACAGACGGGGTACACCTGTCTCAAAGAGGGAAAATGATCTTTGTGCAGGAGTTAGCAGGGCTCTTTGAAAGAGCTTAGAACTAGATTTGAAGGGGGAAAGGGATACAACCAGGTTCGCTAGGGATAAGCCTGGGGGCAGCACGCCAATGTTTGAGGGACAGTGTGCTAGCCAGGTCCTTCAGTCTGCTCCACCATGTGCTGAGTACACTGGAGAACATTTGAAATGTCCCTGTACTAATGCACACAGCATGAGGAATAAACAAGAGGAGCTAGAAGCTTTGGCCCAGTCCCAGAGCTACAATATCATTGGCACAAGCAAAACCCAGTGGGATGAGTCCTGTGACTGGTGTGCCACAATGGATGGTTATAGCTCTTCAGGAGGGACAGGTGAGACGGGGGGTTGGCGCTGTATCTAAGGGAGGGGTTGGATTGTATGGTGCTTACAGTTGGCGACAACACAGTTGAGAGCCTCTGGGTAAGGATGAAGGGGAAAGCAAATAAAGTAGATGTTGCTGTGGGAGTCTACTATCGACTACCCAGTCAGGACAATGACACTGATGAATTGTTCTACAAGGAATTAAGACACACCTCTAGATCAACTGCCCTTGTCTTTATAGGTGATTTTAACTTCCCAGACATCAACTGGGAGTATCATACAGCGGACACAAACAGGTCAAGGAAATTTCTGAAGCACACTGAAGATAACTTCTTGGCGCAGGTACTAAAGGAGCCGACGAGGAAAGGTGCCCTCCTGGATTTGTTGTTTGTAAACAGAAAGGGATTCGTGGGTGAAGTGGTGATTGGTGACTGTCTTGGTCACAGTGACCATGAAGTAGTTGAGTTTCAAATTGTTGGAGATAGAAGAAAAAACGCCAGCAAAATTCTGACCCTGGATATAGGGAGAGCAGACTTGGGGCTGCTGAAGGAGCTAGTTAGTAAGGTCCCTTAGGAATCTGCTTTTGAAGGTATTGGGGTCCATGAATGCTGGCCACTTCTTAAGAGCCACCTCTTAAGAACGCAAGAGCAGGCAACTCCAAAGTGTACGGACATTAGAAGCAAGGACAGGTGACACGGGAGGACCACAGTGATGCTGTTCGCCACTGTAGGGAGAAAATTAGTGTGGCCAAAGCTCGATTAGAATTCAAGCTGGCCAGCACTGTGAAGGACAACAAAAAGGGCTTTTTTAAATACGTTAACAGCAAAAGGAGGATCAGCGATAACATTGGTCTGTTGTTTGATGAGGTTGGTCACCTCACAAATAGGGATGTAGACAAAGCAGGGACATTTAATGCCTTCTTCGCCTCTGTCCTCAACACCGATGATGGGCCCTGGGACCCCCGGAGCCCTGTGTTGGAAGACTGCAACTGAAGGGATGATAAACTCCTGGCCAACCCTGAACTTGTTCGAGACTTGCTGCTCCAGTTGGATGTGCATGTCTATGGGGCCCGATGGGATTCATCCCAGGGTACTGAAAGAGCTGGCTGGTGTCATCGCAGGACCTCTCTCCATTATTTTTCAATGGTCTTGGGAGTCTGGAGAGGTCCCAGTCGACTGGAAGTTGGCAAATGTTGTCCCAATTTTCAAGAAGGGTAAGAAGGAAGACCCTGGTAATTACAGGCCTGTCAGTCTCACTTCAGTGCCTGGTAAAATTATGGAGAAGGTTGTTCTGGGAGTTACTGAAAAACACTTGAGACAATGCAGCCATTAGTCATAGCCAGCACAGGTTCACGAGGGGAAAGTCCTGCTTAACCAACTTGATTTCCTGTTATGACACAGTCACCCATCTAGTTGACCAAGGGAAGCCAGTAGATGTGGTGGTTTTGGATTTTAGCAAAGCTTTTAATACTGTCTCTCACAGTATCCTTCTGGACAAAATGTCCAGCACACAGCTAGACAAGTCCATAATATGTTGGGTGAGCAATTGGCTGATGGGTCAGGCTCAAAGTGTTATAGTAAATGGGGTTATATCAGGCTGGTGGCCAGTCACCAGTGGGGTTCCCTCAATTTTAGAGCCAGTTCTCTTCAGTTTTATAAATGATCTGGACGCAGGAATCAAATGTACATCAAGTAAGTCTGCTGATGATACTAAACTAGGAGGAGCTATGGAATCCCTTGAGGGTAGAGAGGCCTTTCAGAGAGATCTGGATAGACTAGAGAGCTGGGCAATCACCAAACGTATGAAATTTAACAAGAGCAAGCGCTGGATTCTCCACCTGGGATGGGGTAGTCCTGGTTATACGTACAAACTGGGGGACGAGAAGCTGGAGAGCAGCCCCATGGAAAGCGATCTGGGGGTTTGGGCTGATGGCAAGTTGAATATGAGTCAACAGTGTGCTCTGGCAGCAAAAAGGGCCAACCGCATCCTGGGGTGCATCAAGCGCAACATAGCTAGCTGGTCGAGGGACGTGATTGTCCCACTCCACACTGCACTGGTGCAGCCCCACCTCGAGTACTGCGTGTAGTTTTGGGCGCCTCAATATAAGAAGGACATCAAACTATTAGAGTGTGTCCAGAGGAGGGCAACCAGGATGGTGAAAGACCTCGAGGGCAAGACTTATGAGGACCGGCTGAGGTCACTTGGCTTCTTCAGCTTGGAGAAGACTGAGGGGTGGGCAGTGGAGGGGGAGGAGGTGCTGATCTCCTCTCTCTGGTGACCAGCGATAGGACACAAGGAAATGGAATGAAGCTGCGTCAGGGGAAGTCCAGATTGGACATTAGGAAAAGGTTTTTCAATGAGACGGTGGTCAGTCACTGGAACAGGATCCCCAAGGAAGTGGTCACGGCACCAAGCTTGTCAGAGTTCAAGGAGTGTCTGGACAACGCTCTTAGTCATATGGTTTAGTTTTAGGTAGTCCTGCAAGGATCAGGGAGTTGGACTTGACGATCCTTATGGGTCCCTTCCAACTTGAGATACTCTATTCTATCACTGTGCAATAGTATAAATTTAACTTTGATAGAAAGAAGCTTTACTTTAAAAGGTTGGGTTGTGGGTTTTTTGGGATTCTTTTTTTGGGGAGGTGTTAACATTTTAACTTGGAGTTTTACTGTAATTGTCAGAAATGATTTACTACGTATTTGCTACTGCTCTAGAAAGCTTCAAGGCATAAGCAAAGGTACAGATTAGTGAACAACATTTAATTTACATCCCCCCTCGTTCTTTAAGTAAAGGAATACACATCATAAATGCACCGCAATATGTATCACTACCATAAAGAGAAAATCTGAAAAGAGGGGAGAGGCTATTTTAATGAAATCATTTATAGAAATTGTTGCTTTTAATTTCAGCACTGTGCTTAAAAGTACTTCAGTTAAGTCGTGATAGCACAACCGGCCATTAGGTGTCATTGTTGCCGCTATGTTTAACATTGGCTTCCACAAATTTTCAAGTAGTACCTACTAAAATATATTACTGTATATGATTGCTTGCAATATGATTTTCATAAAAGGACTAATATTAGTTCTGTACCAAAGGTACCGAATGATGTCTATATTTTGAGGGCCATATAATAATATAAGCAACAAATTTATTATAAGTCCACCAGCATTTTTAATTTTCTTTGAGCTTCTTGGCTATCTGCTCAGTTAACAATTAAAAGAACAGTCTTTCAGAAGTCAAATCCATAAAGTGAGCCTGAGATTTAGAAGAAAGTACAATCAGAGATACCACACTTGCCATTATTCCTTTTTGATTCAAGCTGTTTTAATACCATCTCATTGAGGAAGGGGGAGAAGGGGAGGAATCTAAGTGTGCCTATGTTACTGTCATTACTCACCAATTGTTTGAATAATAGCATTCTGGACAATCCGCTCATCGCTCTCCTTGGAACTTGTGCTGAAAGTGGCACTTCCTGCTGAACTACGCCTATCACCCAGCTCAAAGTCAACACTGATGCGCAAGTGCTTCAACAAGGTATTAAAAACCTCCAGAACTGTTGGGCCTGGAAACAACACATAACAATGATTGCACCTGTCAAGGGAAAGATGCCTTAAGAGAATGAAAACTAAACTTTTCAATCTGTTTTCAGAAGAAATTAGATTAAGCTGAAAAGAACACGTGAAATACACTGTTTGAAGGATATGGCCTAGGGATAAACTTTTGAAATGTGCCTACACTGTGATATTTTAGAAATTATTTTGGAATCAGGAAATGCAGTCAGGTATATATGCATAATCCATTACTATCAAGTTGTACGGGGTCTGGCTGGGATGGAGTTAACTTTCTTCTTAGCAGCCCGGGTGGTGCTGTGCTTTGGATTTGTGACTAAAATAGTGTCGACAACACACCAGTGTTTTGGCTGTTGCTGAACAGTGCTAGCAAGCGTCAAGGCTTTTTCTTTTTCCCACTCTGTCCCTACAGGGAATAGGCTGGGGTGTGCAAGAAACTGGGAGGAGACACAGACCAGGACAGCTGACCCAAAACTGACCAAAGGGCTATTCCATACCATATAATGTCATGCTCAGCAATAAAAGCTCAAGGAAAGCAGGAGGAAGGGGGGGTACATTTGTTTGTATGGCATTTGTCTTCCCAAGTAACTGTTATGCATGCTGAGGCCCTGCTTTCCAGGAAGCGGCTAAACATCTGCCTGTCAATGGGAAGTACTGAATAAATTCCTTTGCTTTCCTTGTGCAAGCAGCTTTTGCTTCACCCATTACGTTGTCTTTAGCTTGATCCATGAGAGTTCTCACCCTCTTTCTACCTTCCCCTGGGAAAGGGGAGTAAGCAAACGGCTGTTGGCCAGAGTCAACCCACCATGCAAGTTTTACATAGAAAATATGAGTGGTTGCTGAAATTAAGTACCAACAATGGGTTAAACTGCAGGTATTTGCATCTGAATTTCAGTTATTTCAAAACCAGCTACTAAAATCCAGTTCTACATATTGGATCTAATACTGAGCTCTTTTCATAATATGGTGAAAGACTTCACATGTCTGTGCATGCAAGTGGGTCTTGTATAAAGAGAAAGGACAGGGTCAGACTCAAGCTAATGAAGCAAAGCAATAATGTTTCAGCAGGAGACCAAAGGAAAACAACAGCAGAGCACATGTGTGTACACATTTTCATAACTACTCTTATTTCAAGGAACTATGCTACCTTAAATGACATAATTCACCTTATTTCAGCTGCTTCACAGTTACTAAGGTAAAATTTCTCAAAGATCATCCTACTTGACTCCCATATTACCACTCATCTCACAGCAGCTGTATCACAAAGCGACAGCGCTCTTGACGTTTTGTAGAGTCACACACAGTTCTCTCAGACTTTGTGACTTCTTACCAAACAGGAATCCCTGCCTTTTACAAGGCTGTAAAAATACATCTACTCATTTTTTCAATGCAAAGTATTACCAAACCGTCAAACGACCAAGTAAGCATGTTTGAGTAATTGTAAATCAAGTAAGACTTCAAGCATTTTATCAGCTCAAAGGAGAAAATATTAATAAATACAAAACCTTCTCAAAATATATGCTTTTATTCAATCTGAAAACAAAGCAAAAATGAGCAGCACCCTTCAAATCTATCCTTTGACCCAATGCCTTTAATTTAAGACAACTTACCTATTGATCCTTTAGCTGCTATTGCAACTGCTTCCAAAAGAACCTGAATAATGCCAGCACGAACTCGTGGTGAGTCCCTTCTGCGAACATCAAGGTGTCCAAGAATTTCTTGTATTACATGATGGGAATATTGTGCCTATTAAAAAACAAGCAAACAGAAAGAAAAGCTTCATCTGTGTCTTTAATAAGAATAAACTCTTACACCATTCAGCTATAGTCACGACCATGTTCCTATTCTGCAACATTCTTATTCATAAATTTATCTAAATTTCAATCAATTCATGGGTAAATATGGATTAAAAAAACTACCATGACAGATGAAGCCACACAGGTCCATCCAGTGCAGTATACAAAAGCTTACAGTATTAAAATATCCAGGAACATCTACAAGAACAGAGAAAGCGTGAAGTGGTACTTCATTCAGCTAACTGCAGTTCAAGGACTTCAGCTGGTCTTACAAAAAAGAGTCGTTGATACAAATGCTGAGAAAACTCAGCTTTCCTCCACAAACCTGGAATTTTATGACTTTATCTTTTGGGTGCCTGTGCTTCACGCATCCAAGAATCAGACTTTGATCATGTTTACAACAGACCACAGAGGTTGCTCACTAGTAAAAAATCAATTAGCACAACACAGTTTCTTTTGAAATTGGTTTCTTTGGTTGTAAAAGCAGTACAGCTGTATTGGCACAGAGACATGACCAACTTAAGAGAGATTTATTTATCAAGCACAATGTCAGATCAGTATGGCTATCCTGCTCCTTGTTCTGGAGCTTGCTCAGGGACCTCCGCACTACCTTCCATCGAGAATCCCTTAATATCTTTTTTCTTCTGCAAGTGTACATTAATTGAAAGTAAATCAGATAACCTCTGATCATAAACCACGATTAGGTTATTATTTGAAAAGTTTAAAGAATAAGGCTAAGGAGTTATGGAAAGGGATCTTCTGGATTCTTTGACTTCATCTACTGTCTATCACTACCATGATGAGGTGAGCATTTAACCCTGTCTCATGTGCTTGAAACATGTATGCAGGAAAACAAACCCTGGAGAAAATCCTACCTGTATAGAATACATGATGATTTTGAAGCAGGAAACAGCGAATTCATTGGGATCCCATAGTCTATGATGGTCTAAATGCCTGTAACCAAAAATTAAGGGACCTGAAATAATGACATTCCACAGATATAATAGATGGCATCTTAACAGTTTTCTCAAAATTCACCTCAAAGGGATTATTTCCTTACACAAAGCTTCTAAACAATGACTTATTAACTAGGCGAAAAAACCAGAACTTCAGAAAAGCGTTAGTTTTCAAGGTTTAGGTTGTGATCACAAATCATTTGGCTGTAACAGAAATTCATGATCTTCTAGTTTCAGGAATTTAAGGAACCTAGTCATACTAAAGATATACAGTTAAGAATATACTGTTTCCATACAAAGTGCATGCATAAAAATGGCTGTGACATTATATGCTTATTTACATGAAAGTGACAAACTGAAGAGAATAGTTAAAATACCTTGACAAACCTCTACTCTAAGTAGGATAAAGAACTTGTTTTGAATCAGGAGCTACAAAATAATTATGGGTGAACGTTACATCCAGAATAGAGACTCTAAGAACTGCTTCCATTTTCACAGTGGTTTCATGTGTAATATATATGGAAAACAAAAAAGAGCTACTCTGTATATACTCCTTTATCACTCTGAAGCATTTCAACACTTTCTGCAAGAAATAGCAAAACAGAATCAGAATGATAAATGCATCAGCTTCTCTTTAAATGGGATAGGAACTACTGATGAAAAACTTTGTCAGTTTCAAGCAAAGACAAGAAATTCTGCTTAAGCACTATGCTGAAAGCTAGGATAGGGCACACATCAAATTTTCCAAAAAGGAGATCTGAGTACCTGGAAAAGCGTGACAAAAATAAATGCATTTTTAAATCTAAAAGACTGGTACAAGTAATTTGGGATGCCTTTTAATTGGAATGAATTAGGTAAAAAAAAAACAAACCAAAATAAAAAAAAACCAAACACACAAAAAAACCCAAACCCCAAACCCCACAAAAAACTTTCTTACAGAAACTGAATTTAAGTAGTGTTTCTAAATAGGTATCTCAGCTACAGAATCACTACTGGTCTGCCCTTTCTCAAAGAACATAGTAAACCTATAAAGATGCTTCAAATAACAAACTTGAAAGCATACAGGTGAAAGAAGTCAGTACTCTGAACACAGGAGGACTGACTGGATGCTTAACTAACTTTGCCTAGAATCTGGAGGTCTCAATTAACTCACCAGCTAGCTGCTACCAGCCTAGTGACCTAGCTGAGTACACAGGTCTTCAAGGTTGATTAAACCAACTGGCATAAAGCTACCCTCTCCTGTGCCCTAAATTATCTTGCAGTCCATTGCAGAGCTTAAAAAAACACATACGCCATTTTGACACATTACATACCTTTAATAGAAATCCCTACAGGAAAGAATTTCAGGAATTTTAAAGGTGTTTGCCAAGATAACAGCATATTTGCATTACTAAATATTAAACTGGACTACCTGTTGGGGATAGCTGCCTTTCTTGTGCACATTCCAAACATACAGGTATATTTAATCCTGCCTTGGGGTAGAAAGACAAACAAAATTACCTCTTTAAATCCTTCAAGGCTTAGCGGCTCATAGTATATTTATTCATGTCTTCTTTCTCCCTAATATCATTCCAGTACAGTCCATCATTTCTTGTACATGATAGCTTAATTTAGCTAACCTATTTTCTTTTTGTCTCATCAAATACAAAATCATAATCTACACTATCTTCTGATTGGAACTGATCTTTTTATCTTTCAGGGTAGAACGCATTCTCTGTTACCCTTTACAGTTCCTCTTTATCTGCCCCAAAGATCCATTCAGGCAGATTATGGTCAACTGCATCTTATATCAAGTTTTTTTTTTTTAAAAGCCTTTCCTCTCAAAATAAGACATACAGTTTTCTTCTTCCAGAAAGGCAAAGTATTAGCTGCTTCAGGTAGCTGAATTGATGGAAAGATAGCAGGGGCAAGATGACAGCCTAGGTTAATGTTTTGTGTAATAGCTCAATGGGCAGCATACTTTGTACACTGGAATTTTCCTCCTAAGAAAAGGAGTATTAGATTACTGTAGGTGATATATTTTACTTGTCATAATGCAAGCAGTCAATGTAGTTTTGTTTTTGTAAAAGACGGTAAATGGTATTTTCAGCATAGTGTATTTAGTTCGGTTAAAATCAAGTCACATCTTGCCTATTTTTTTTCCAATTACATTTATTTTAATAAAGAATATCCAAGTAAGATTGCAAAACATTTTATTGCTGGATTAACAAATGCCAAACTCTGCCTTCCATTAAGATCTGCTCCATATATGTAAGCAAATGTGCACAATTAGGTTTCTCAAACCAAAAGGAGCAGTAGAACCAATGGTGCAAATTACTAGAGAGCCACTAACAGTCCCTGAGTTCGCTCACATTGTCACACATGCAAACAATCCTTACAGTACAAAATGGTAAATTGATACTGATGATTAGAAAGCAGAACTGAGGCATGTATGGGAATATATCAAATAATCGTCTCATGCATCATGTTTGCTGAAAGAATATTAAACACCAGTCTTTTGATATTCAAAACCCTTGCACAGATGATGTGATAAGTCACAAGAATGGAAATACAGTGAGATGAATAGGGTGTAACTTGTTATACTTGGGAAGTTGTTTATATTCATTAGATTTCTGTATCCCTCTGGATCAGCTTAATCTATTCACCATTGCAAATTCATGCTAAGGAAGTCTAAATAGCTTGTGACTGTTGACACAAAATACAAAATTTTTTCATATAATATTAATATAAGATTTTTGACTTTCATTAAGCAGTTTGCCAGACTGATCTGTCAGACTTCATTAAAAACGAGAATTTGAGTCTTTCTAGCCACTAAATGTAGAGACACTTATAACCATGGAGATTTTCTGCCAAAGGCAAGGAGAATTAAGGTCAATCCAAACCCATACCAGGAGACTGACTTCAGATTTCAACTACCTTCATTATATTTAAATCCCTCAGTTGTTGAATGTACTCAGCCTCATGATGCAAGAAGCACTATTCTCTCAGTTTTGCAAGGAAGTGATAGCATGTTGACTGATACTCCAATGCCACATGAAGCAAGCCTTCAAGTGGGGAACTGAACCTGCATCTTCAGTATTAGTGCTGTAATAACTGGCCTTATCTTATTTCCAGAGCTTTCTTAAAAGCTGTGAAATTATTGAAAACTGTTAGGAGAAACTGTTTTCTAATCAAGTATACTTAAACTAAGTCAGTTTTTTCGATCAGATGAAGTGCAATGAACTCACTGTCTCAAACCTTCATTCTACCAGTTCTGCTCATTCACAAAGTGAAGCTGATTAGACAGAGCACTCCCTTTTTGTTTAGAAAAAACAGCTTGGAAATTGCATTTTCTGCATCTCTCATTCTTCAAAAATACTAAACCTTCACAGCAGTTATTTATAAAAAGATAAATTTATTTGGCAATTCTTTCTCAAAATGGAACACAAAAATGGTGACCACAAAGACTCTTTATTCACAGAAGAGATAATATATTCTGAGTAACTGGCCATTATCTACTGATTTCAGTGCACAAATGCAGCATTTGGCACGCAGAGGTGCACAAAGACTCAAGCGGTTCCTTAGGATCAAAGCGAGTAAGAAAAGAAATTAAGCTGGAAATAACATTTTGAATACATAAAGCTTTGGATCTGCCACAGGAAATGCAGGTATGACACCTTCTCAAATCCCAAACTGAGCACTAACTCTAGTCTAGGGAATCAGGAATTATTTGTGGGAAACTTCCCTGATACTGAAATGATTCAAAAGACTGAGGTAACTGCACATGCTGATAAAGTTTTGAGATAAGCCTATAAAAGGAACTTAAAAGTGGTAAGAGAGCAGCTGCAATATACTTCCAAATAGTCCATCCAGACTGTTTAGTACCTAAACATTCACTTTAGTGGCAGGTATTTTGGAGGAATGCAAATTTTAAATGTAGGAAAGGATGAAAATTTTTTAATAAAACACTCAACTTTGCAACAGTTAAACTCCTATCAGATTGGTATAATAGGTATACATGGAAAGTAAGATAACAGCACAGTTCTTTGCATTTAATGCTTTTGGGTGAAAAACAAGGGGCTACAGAAGTTTTCTGCCCTCAATACTTACCCTATCTTCTTTTTGCATTTCTGTTCTTACTTAACAGTAGTAACTTAAAAATGGCTTTCAGTAGCTTGAAAGTCTTTCAGTGTATGAATGGAATACTTAATCTTTGTGGGAAGAACTAGGACATCTAAGAGAAGATATTCCCGTAACAGGTGGGTATCTTGAAAATCTACAACAAGGAGCAAGCAGCTCTCCTCATCACCAGGAAAAGCCTGGTTTGAAAGTAGTATCACCGAGTCTAGAGCTTCCTGCAAAGATTTCTCCTAAGAACATGCCTACTTTGTAGACACTAGCAGAGGTAAAAGAAGCAGATTTAAGTTACCTCAATGCTTGTAGATTTTTCACATCATATTTTTTAAGGAAGCAACTGGAGCAATGCAGAGAACTGAAAAACACTGGACTTGATAGTTAATACATCAGCTATAATTTGTACTGTGTGCATCTGTGTATAGTGTGCATATCTGCCATTCACTACTAAATGAGCTGTTAAAGATATTCCTCGCAGAACATCAAAACAGGTCTTGGCAGAAAACTGCAAGAAAGTAGAAATCTTAACTTTATGTATTAATCTGGGCACAGTATTCCTTTGTGGTACTTGTATTTTACTTGGCTTGTCTCTTCACTGACTGCAACAGTCATCTATGGGACATTAGTATCTTGAATAAACAGTTTCACATTCAAAGGAAAGGCCAGCTAAGGCAACAACCCATCCAAATCATTATATTGCACTTCTAAAATCAGTAAAATGGGACACACATTTCTCCATAACTATCTTCAAGTTAACAGATAGGCAACAAAGAGGTGAGATTAAAAGAGGGGTAATTTTTTGAAGAAACATGAATGGGATCCTTTGGGTTAAAAAGGAGGAAGGAATTTAATGCAACATAATTAAAGGATAAAAAAAAAAAAAAAAAATCTCTTAAGATATGACCTTCCATGAATTTTCTACTTACGCAAAAACTGGTCTGACAGCATTATTCATATTTCCATAGGTTGCTCGTCCTAGTAGTTCCCTGAAACAATTCTCGGCTAGCAGAGCAGGATTTTCCTCTTTCTCTCCTCCTGTAGGAGAGGATGGAGGGCCTATTCTGCTGAAATAAGACGAAAATACATTGATTTTACTACTGATTAATATTCATCTTCCTTACTATACCCACCCTCGGTTCTACAATGCTCATGAGTCACACTTTTGATCTAGGCAAGAACTGTATCTCAAATACGCATCAAACCAGAATTCTGAATAAAACATTTTATTCTCTTATAGCAGGACTACAGATAATCATCTGTTCACTCAGTACTGACCACTATATTAGTAAATATTTATATAGCAAAATCAATGGCTGTTAAAACTGATTTAACTTGTTACCCACTGCATTTTGACAAACTATTACCCACTGCTAACAATGAATGAAGGCTATGAAACCATGCAAAAAGTTAGGCAGACTCTTAGTCATTTTGTTCAGACTAATGATCTCATTCACCTGCCCACTACTGAATCCACACTGTGTGGGTGAGTGTTAAATAAAACTCCAATACTTCTGCAGAAACAGATGGCTTGTGAGTTGAAAAAAATTCTGATTGAACTAATTAGAACATTATCACCCACATAGTTACCTCTAACTAGACAGTGTACAAGTTGGTCTCCTTCTAACTGACTGTCTCCCAACATTACTACGGAGAGTACGGGGTGCCCGTGCCCAGGCGCTGGCAGGGGGRCCTGCAGGGTGGCCTCTGTGAGGAGAGGCCAGGGCTGCCCCAAGCCGGACACAGCCGGTTCCAGCCGGTCCCAGCCGGCTCCAGCAGCCCCACCGCAGGACACAGCTGAGCCCCTCAGCCAAGCTGGGGGCACCGGGGAGAAAACAGGTTCCCGGAAGGGCAAAAGGCGGCACAGGCAGAGGAGGAGGAAGCCAAGGAGGGAGCAGCAGCAGAGGGAGCCCGAGGGCGGAGGAGGAGGAGGGCAGGAGGTGCTGCAGGCCCGGAGCAGGGATCCCCTGCAGCCCTGGAGAGACCCCGCTGGAGCAGAGACCCACCCTGCAGCCCGGGGAGGGCCCCAGGCCRCAGCAGGGGGATATTTCCTGCAGGAGCTGCGGCCGTGGAGAGCCCCGGCGGGAGCAGGTTGTCCCTGAAGGACTGCAGCCCGGGGAAGGGCCCGCGCTGGAGCAGGGAGACGTGTGAGGAGGGAGGAGCGGCCGAGAGGGGCTGTGATGGACCCACCGCAACCCCCATCCCCACCCCCTGCGACCCTCAGGGGAGAGGAGTCAGGAGTGGAGGGTGGGGAGAAGGCATTTTAGTTTTTGTCTTTGTTTCTCACCATCCAGCTTTATTTTGATTGGCAATAAATTAAATTAATTTTCCTCAAGTTGAGTCTGTTCTGCCTGCAATGGTAACTGGTGAGCGATCTCCCTGTCTTTACCTCAACCCATGAGCTTTCTCACCCTATTTTCTCCCCGTCCTGTTGAGGGGCGGCAGTGGCGGAGTGAAAGAACGGCTGGGTGGGAGTTTGGCTTTTAGCCATGGCTAACCCACCACAAGGACTGAAAAGTTCAGCATAATATCTATTACAATGTCTGCTTCAGTACACACAAACCTCTAATTTTTAACCTTATTAAAATATAATACTTTGTCAAGTTGTGTTTTGCATTGTAGTATTCTATGATACTGTTGGGCAGCTGGAGTCCCATACTTACCACATAATATGTTACTAATAACTTGGGACGGGGGCGGGAGGGGAACCAAAAAACAAACACCTTTCACATTTGGAAATATATTTTTAAGACGTAGACATTGATGTTAATTTCCCTATACTATATTTATAAAGGTGGCCCTTGTTGAAGGAGGATTCTTCTTTCCCTAAAAGCATTACTCTGAAAAAGAAGCATAGCAACTGGTTTCTTCAGTCAGAAAATAGTAACAATGAAAAAATACAGACTGTCAAACTTTGCATCAGATAAATACACCATGAAGAGTGTTAAACTGCTAAGTTTTGCTGAGAAATTTGTCCTTTAACAAGAAGATTAGTTATTTCAATCATAGAAATAACAATAAAATATAAAGAACAATAAAAAAAATGTCATGATGGGAGGGAGAGGAAAAAAACAATGGGTGGGGCAAGAATTTATTACTGCCACAGCTACTATTTCTGAGGGTGCTATACCCCAATGAATGACTTAATCTAAAATAAAAATTCTTTTAAATTAAGGAGGAATTAAAATCAGCATTTAAATATCAACTTCATTTCATATGGAAATTTCAACTTACGAGTTAATAACTTGCAGTGCAAAACAAGGCTTTAATGTTTTATACTAATGACAGCAGCAATGACCAAACTTTTGTAAAGTTCAAATACTGTCGTTTTCAATTATTTCTTTTCTCTCTGTGACTGGGAATTAGGCTGACTATTTAAAATCAACATGGTACAAAAAGAAAGTAAGAGTACTGAATTAAAGACTGAATCCAGACACAAGAGAAGCAAAACTACAGAAACCCCACACTATTTTGGACAAACTAAAACCTACTGAGGCCCAAATTCTACCACTGAGTTTTGAAGGGAATAGCCTGTCCTCACCTTGGAATAACTAAAATCAGCACCCACACTGTAAACACTGAAAGGTAGAGCCTTTCCAGAAGAGTTTCCAGTTTCCCACTTCTCATTTTTGATGCAGGCCTTGGTAATGTTTTTTGGTTCATTTTTTGGGTTGTTGTTTTTCAGGGGTTTTGTTTGTTTGTTTGTTTTTTGTTTCGTTTTTGTTTTTTTTCTTTGCCCAAAGTCACCTCCTTTTCAGTACACAGAGACCTGAATTACTAGAGCAAAATTAAAGGCATTTGAAATTTATTTCTGAATTTAAGTGCTTCACACATCATACCATTAAGCTGTTACTAATATTTCATTTAAATTGAGCAGTTGAGAGGTGGGAGATTGAAGAAGAAAGAAAGAAAACAGTTCCCCCTAATGTACTTACATTTCTTATCAAGAAGTACTGTACCTACAGGTGGCAAGTATTTTTTTGCACAAAACACATTGTAGAAACTTAAGTGAGGATTCATTCACCTACATTAACATTATGCATCTATGCATTAGGAGTTTTACTTAAGACTGCAGAAACCAGTACACTAAAACCTTAAACATGCTTTCAGTTCTGCAGTGCAAGCTTGCGCATTAAGTATGTTTAAAAGTGTTCACTAAGAGCATCAGCTTTAGTTAATGTTCATTGTTCAGCATCATAAAACCATAGCTTTAGAGCATTATAAAAAGTCGAATACTGAAATGCCACTAGTCAAATGAGCACGTTAACATCATAGTTGTAATATCTTCTGATAGCAAAAGATATTCTAGTGTTTCAAGACCACTGCAATCTAAAAGTTGCGATATAAAAATCCTGTTGCCTCTGGTAACATCAGTGTTTCAGAATCTACCATAACATTGCTAGCTTATCAGATTTTAATAATAAAAAAGCCCCAGGCACCCTGTTAGATAAGTAAGGAGAAAGAGTTTTACAAATGCACAATGATTAGAATTTTAGAAGGCATGACAATTTGTATATAATCCACCAGGAGTACCACTAAACTGCAGCTTTATCCAGCTGCTGTGCCCCTCAATCTCCCTATTTTTTTTTTCCTGTACTGCGTAGACTCTGATCTCGACAGATGGGCATCCTTCTCAGCGCAGAGAAGGTACAAATGACAGTGCAGGACTGTCATTCCCATTCCTGTTTTGACACAGATTCTCTAGAACGCAGCAGCATTACACAGGCAGGTGGGGGGGGGGGGGGGGGGGGGAGGAGAAAGCAGGCTGCAGAACACACGGAGTTAGTCTATCTGCAAGAATTCTAGTTAAAATGCAGCAAAAATAAGTTATCTTTTAAGTGTTTGCATATGCAAACCTACAGAAGGTGACTTCTCAGCATTGCTTGGAGTCTTATTTTAGAATAGGTTAAAGGAAGAAATCACAATCCAGTCCTCCTAGTCTAAAACGTTAGACTTAGACTGCACCAGAGTTACCTCCCGTTGTCTGTAGGAATCACATTTTTATTTTGAACTTTAACAGCACCTACCTCTAAGTATTTCTCTCTCAGTGGTCCTTAGCATTATCAGATGAAAGACAATGAATATAAAACTACTCTTTCAACTTTTTACTTTTAAAGGAAAGCTTTGCACAGCCTCTCAAGTTTCTAAATTCAAATGAGCAACTCATACTCATTTTGTTTCACTGACTTGGTTTTTAAACAAAGATCAGAAAACATCTGACAAATCCAACCACAACACTTAAAAAAAAAATTACTATTCCTCTGCATCCAGACTTTCTGTACTACCACAAGTCCAGAGGAGTGAAACATGAAATGCATTTTGCAATGAAATGGGCAAGAACTACTCCCTTTAACTGTTCTAGCAGCGTTCTTGTGGGTAATCTCTATCAGAAAAGGTGGCAACAAGGAACTGGAAGGAGGGACGTTTTGAAGTACAGCGGTTTCCATAGCAAACATCTAATCACAGGCTTAAACTGGCTCAGAGCAACTCAGCATCTCATGCATGAGACCATGCATTTAATACCACAAAACCAGGATTGGCCAAAAAATATGACGGGACATGTGAAGTAAGACTTAACCGCTACTTTTGAGCAGAGTAGCTACAGAAATGTTTGACTATGATTCACTCACCCTGAGAAAGAAATACATTCTAATCTCTAGATTTCTAAACCTCTAGAACAGAAGTTATATGAACATTATAGATATATTGGATTTGAAGTCAAGTCTACAACAAGTGCTAGAGTGTCCTTCTGCCTTAAATAAGGCTGGCACGTTTAGCTTTGCAGTTATCATGAAGAAAATGTTACAAACTAAGTGAATTTCCAATTTCATAGATCCCTTCCCCATTTTAGAGATGCACATAAATTGACATACATGATTGACTCTTCTGAATTTTCTTCTAGAATACTTGAAGGAGGGAGAGTCTTTCAGGCAATGCCTTCTATTATACTGAAGTATGCATGGCAATCATTTTGTAATACAGAATTGTAGTGAAGTACAACTAAGAAAAAACTCAATCTGATTTTCAGAATATGTTACAATTGCAAATTTTTCTGATAGTAACTAGAATGTGCATTCAGATATATGGACAAATAACGACATCCAGAAATACAATTATCTTTTTTAAAATGTTGTTTAAATATTAAATTCGTAACTCCAAAAAATGTCTCATCTGACATGCACTCAGAAGACTCTCGAATTAAGCTATTAAGGTTCCACAAGTAAAAATTACACTGATCTTTAAGGTAAGCTTTACCTATGTGTACTTCAGCTTTAACCAAAAATGGTTATTTTCTATGGACTTAAGTTGGGGGTATTTTCTGGAATTTGTGCTCTTTCTCAAATAATGCTTTGACTCCATCTGCCAGAATAATATGCTTCTTACTCCTACTCTTCAAGATGCCTCTGTTTGTGCTCCACAAATATGAAGTCACATATAAAACAACATGAGAAGTTCTCTGTAACATCACTTAAGGCCAGCAAATCAACAATTTATAAATATTGTTTTCAGCTTTTCTGTCATATACACATCATACAAGACCCCTACTTGCCACTTGGAAAATCATTAGTCTTTTTTTCTGTTGAATGTGCATTATAGAAAAAGTTTCAAGCAGCCAGTTCAGATATTTAATTAACAGTTGCTTTTTGACAATTTGTTTTTCTACCACCACTACTGCATTTCTCAACAAATGATAAAAATTAGTCCTGCAGTACATATAAACTGATCTGCTTTAAGTGGTTGATCCAAATCCTATTTCAGTCAGTTTTTCCATCAGTAGTCAGTTTAATTTTGCTATATAAAGGAAAGTGTACGCTTGAGGGCACTGTAAAGAGTAACAAAGGAAAGGGCCCACCTGCATCTATAAGCCATGTAAGAATGAGCAAAGGCTAACTAGGCTCTCCTTGTTCAAACAGCAGTTTCAGAAACCTTTGCCTCTTATTCAGATCACTCTTCAGATGTAAAATCCAAGCGGATATTTCTGTACATACTGTGTGGGCTCTCGAGTTATATGCAGTAAATACATAAAGCATGGACAGCTAGACAACTATTGATTTGAGTCATTTAGTCTGAAAGTTTGCTTTAGAGAAGAGACAGGTAGTGGCAGTTAGAAAAAAGAGAAGAAAAATAAGGCTGAGGAATGGAAAAAAACCACCACCAAAAACCAACAAACCAAAAAAGAGAAACCTGATGGATTTAGCAAGCTGAGTGTCATGTGAAAGCATGAAAAGCGTGTTGTTATAGGAAGGCTGCTGAGCCTACTTACCAAGCAAGTTTTGAAGCAGCTAGGGTTGGACATGAAACAAACATTTACACTTGTTTGCACAGATGAAGTTGATTTTATGGAAATTTCCCAGTACTAGCAATAAACACTTTTTACACCTACATAAGTGTTTAGCCACAAATACAGACATGGACCAAAAAAAGTGACTTTTCAATTGTAAGGTGACTGGCATATCCTCAACATCAATTATCACAGAGATCTTTTTTGAAGGCATACCTGGCAGGTAATATGCCCAGGAGTCATTGAATGCAAAAAAAGAGAAGCGTGACTACATATAAATAAATTTTAAATCCTCACTTTTAAGTACTGTTGCAGACAGGACAGACAGTTGTTACTAATGGCTAAATGGGAATTAAACCCTCAATTTTTAACAAATATAACTAGTGAAATCATTTGAGTCACCTAAAAACCTGTGCTTACTAATCTCTGCAGCTGATGTTACAAAACACAGAGTTTACATTTTTTAAGAAGTCTAAACATGGTTATACAATTTCTGGAGCAATTTTTAGGCCAATAGAATCTAGAACAAGTGAAACGAAGGTGGTTGAAAAGACTTTGAGACAAGAAACATTAAGAGCAGTTGAGCAGAGCTGTGCTATCAGTTTCAAGGAGACTCAGCTAGTAAACATCAGTAGTTATTTCCACTGAAAAGAAAAGAAAAAGGTATCTATCATAAAAACTAAGCCTAAAGATTGCTTAAAAAACATGCCAGTGATCAGGAATAAAAATACCTGTCAATATCTTCTATTTTCTGCATATTAAACAGCAATGATGGTACTATCTTGTCCATGTGCTGAGGTTCCCATATAGTTGCTCGAAGTTCATCATTAACTGTTTTTCGAACCACTCCTTGAATGCCCCTGATTCCAGCAATTCGGATCCTAAGGAAGGAAAAAAGGAATTACTGAAAAGGAGAAACACAGCACCTCCCAGTATGGCTGTTTACCTATTAGGCAGTAGTAATTATGTAGTGTGGAATTCCATTAGGTTCTCAAAAGCAGTAATTTAGAAATTTGGCCAATTCATTAAGGTTGCCCATATTGCCTTTAAACGCCTTTATAGCTCATAAGGAAGCTGACACAACAAACAATTGAAGAGAAGATATCTGTAAGGATAATGCTGATGATGATCAATGAATACTCAAACTCTCCTCCAAAAGAAAGTCACATGGGTAAAACCTCACCACCTCTACACAATTTACTACCTATCAGTTGAAACTGTGCACAATCTCAACCTATCCCAGTGCTGAAGAAAAATACTGTGAAGTTATCACAGCAAAGCTGAAGCAATAGCTACCAGAGCCATGTGATCATGTCCTTAAAAGTTGTAATTAAGGCTGTGGATTAATCATCACAAATCTTTAAAGATTTATGCAAGAGTCACAAGATGGAAAGCAAAGGATAATTCTATCAACTTAAGCCTTATGCACAAAAGGAACTACCAGTTCTATCCTAAAACTGTTTGAACCAAGATAACTGAGAACTGATCAACAACAACAATAAAACAATAGAAAGGAAAAATTAATGTAAGTTCTAAAAAAGACTTAGTCTAGCTGTTAGCTATTTTGTTTTGTTGAACAAAAATAGTTTGCAGGAGAATCTGTACAATGATATGAATGGCAAAATATTCTTTTTTGAAGTGGTAATAGCAAATTAGCCATTATAATAAATGGTAGGAATAGAATTTTACTTACTGAAAACAAGTAGAAGAAAGGGTGATACAGCGATCAAGTGAAATAACCACAAGCTTTGCTAAAGTTTGAAATTATTTTTATTAAAATCCATCCCTCATTCTTTAAATCTTACACATAACTAGCCTTTGTTCAGTCAAATTCACTGCATTAAAACATTTGCTAGATGAACTACAGAGCTAACCGAACTCTGTAATTAATATTTTTGTTTAGATTTCCATTTGTAAATACTTAAATCTGTAGCACCCTGTTTTTCAGCTATTTCTGAACAAAGCCACGTGCATTCAATATGGATCCAATACCATTCTAGACCTTTCAAGACAGATTTAATAGGGTTACATACAAAACAGGGAAGAAGAGGGATGCACAAACAGCTAGAAAAGCGCTTGCTATTGCTGTACTACAACTACAGTGCAGTATCCAATATTAAGTTTTCAATATTAAGGATCTAAGATTGACATTTAAGACACAGAGCTTCCAAAATTCCATCACTGAAACTTTTTTTTTTCTTTTTTGCTTTTTAATTATTAGTTCTTAAGGTAATCAAGTTTTGCTGATATTGTGGCTTTAGATACATTAAATACTAGCACTAACCACCCCGGCCGAAAGGGAAATCTCACTTACCAGGTGAGATTCAGTTTCAGACTTAGAAGCCTACATTACCTGACTATGTCTGTAGATGATGTTCAAGCTCCCATTCGAGCCAGTCAGTTCAGCGGAACCTCAAGCTATGCAGGTGAACATCAACTCCAGATGTCTGTTTTAGGATGAGCTGCATTACTCCCTAGCCCCCATCAATGGTATCGACTACTTCTGATACCTACATTTAGAATTGTAATCTGTAGTCATAGCTCATCTGTTTTGTTGAATTACCTCAGTACCTACAGCAAATCTGGTATGCCAACTCCAAGAATGATTGCTGTTCATAAAGATCTCTTTCAAAACAGATACATTCAAACTGTCTAGGATGATGTGGAAAAAGTGATATTGCTATACATTTCATTAACCTGAGTAAAAAATTGATTCACATGGGGAAAAAAGGCCACACTTTTTTGTACTGGAGTGCCACTAGCACTAATTTCATGTTCTTACTATTGTACAGGAGGTTGAAAAATGAGGGTTGAAGTACGGAGGAAGGTGCAGCATCAAATTTCACCACATACAGGAAAGGTTGCATTCCTCTAAAGAAGGCTCAGATTGATTTAAATGTAATCTCCGCTTTAATACTTAAGTCATATACAGTCTTATGTCACTAGGATGAAATTCCTCCCTGTCTAAGGGTACATCAACATTGCAAACTGAAGCACAGATAACAGTGCAGGCTGACAATTTGAAGAGCAAAAGATTAGCACAGTTCTCTTACTCCTACAGCAATCACAGCTTTGAGGTATTTTACTTTGGGGTATCCTTATGAGTGGTAGATCATACTTGATACATGAATCAGGGATGTACTAGTCTCTAAATTCATTCCATGTTCTAGTTCATTACTAATATTATCTCTCATTTGCAAGGGGCAATGAAAGTGAAAGTAGTACTAAAAAACCTGAGCTGAGCTTTGTATCTTAACCTCTTATGAAATGTTTTACAGTGAGTAAGTAGTTTAACATTTCTCTTTTAGTTTCACTAAGCCTAAAAAGGCAAAATCTCAAAAAGCTCATTAAAACGTTTATGAATACTATTTGCAATCATCAGCTTCAGGTAAATATACTGCACCTGACAGAAGCCTAAGTTTGGAGGTAGTTGCATGATACACTGGCTTCACTGGTGACACCTGCTTAAGACATTTCCATCCCCTTTCCCCTTTGGTCCCTGAGTACAATTTACCATCCCTTCAGTTCTTCCCCAAACAATTCACAGGGTCATCCTGTAAAACCATTCACTGGAATAATCTTCCTAAAGGGAAAGGGGGACAGGGGGAAAAGTACAGGAGAAGCAGGCAGATTTAATCCTAACCCTTTTAGAGACAAAGTTTACAGCAGAACACTACAGCAACAGGGCAACAAATAAGATGGCAGTAAATTACAAAAAATAAGGAGGAATGAACCAGAAGACTAAAGGAGGAATGAATTTTTTGTTTTGGTTTTGGTTTTTTTTTCCCCTAAGTGAAGTACACAGTATTCATTCTTTTTGAAAATAGTTCACAGATTTTGAAACTGTAAACTTTAAGAAAAATCCTCATGCATTGCAGCTAACAGAACAACAGTGCACCCAAAGGGTTGAATAGATGTTCAGCACATGGATTTTTCATAGTTGGCTGAACAATTTAATGCATGGAAATAGAAAAGATGAGTACAACAGAGATGCAAATCATGTAATCTGAAAAGCCTTAAGTTTTCTAAAATGCTCAGGAGTTAAATACTGATTAATAATTCATATAAAGAACACATCGCTAGGGGGAGCTGAAGTAAAAAAAAATTGTGGTGCTTACATAATAATGTAAAATTTGTAATACTAATTCATGAAGGCATTTCAGTTTCACACACAGTATCATACTGCAGACATCTAAGAAAATTCAATTTTAATGAGTAATTCTCAAACAGCAGACTCAAAATTTGCTTTTGCTATTCATATAAGTAGCCCCATTAATTTCTCAAATGAGTTATGCAACTCGCACACATTTACAGTAATAAGTAGTGCCTTTCTGGAGACAATCCATGCAATCTGGCAGGCATTATTCAGGTAAAATTCCACTTAAATATTCTAGGAGTTCTAGCCACTCAAGATTTGCAATATTCTGTGCTATTTAAAAAGCCAGACTTTCATTTTCTTCCTACAGAATGAACTATTCCACTGAATATCACAAGAAAAGCTGTATTACAGACTATATTAACGTGTTAAGACAGTTTTCTGTAATATGTACAGAATGGCACTTACTCGGTTTGTACTTCTGGATCGTGGTCACATGAATGACACATGGCACTGAATCGAGACACAAAGAAGTCATAGCGTCTGTGATATGAAGGTGTGTCTTCCTCAATGTTGGCAAATTTGACAAACTGGAAAATGAAATACGTTAAAAAAGCTTTTCATACCAATTTCCCAAAAGAAAATAATGAATACTAAACTTCATTTAACAAGTAACATAAAACATTGCATTAGGAAAAGAATCCAAATTTGACAATACTTAAATATTTAACTTCAGAGAAGAAAAAGTTAAATTGGAGAGTTTTCTTTTAAAGACTTTCCACTAGAACTTCATTTAGATCATTATGAAAAGGGTGCAACTGCATGAAATACAACATACTATGCAATATGGAAACATCTAACACTTGAATAGTGTCACCAATTCATAGAATCATAGAATCATTTAGGTTGGAAAAGACCCTTAAGATCATCGAGTCCAACCTAGCACTGCCAAATCCACCACTAAACCATGTCCCCAAGCGCCACATCTACGCGTCTTTTAAATACCTCCAGGGATGGTGACTCAACCACTTCCCTGGGCAGCCTGTTCCAATGCTTGACAACCCTTTCGGTGAAGAATTTTTTCCTAATATCCAATCTAAACCTCCCCTGGTACAACTTGAGGCCGTTTCCTCTTGTCCTATCGCTCGTTACTTGGGAAAAGAGACCAACAGCCACCTCGCTACAACCTCCTTTCAGGTAGTTGTAGAGAGCAGTCCAAGCAATCAAATAGTACACTGTCACTGGCAGGTTAACTAGCCACATTCTGACTTATCAAAACTCAAGGGAAATAAACTTGGAGGCATTCTGTCAATTCTGTCTATCTTTATAAAAGGGAAAAAGGAGGAGTCAGGGAATTATAAACCAGTCAACTTTAATTCCACTCACAGAAAGACACTGTGAAAAAAAATTCCAATTTGCAAACATCTACAAAGTAACGAAGGGGTAAGTAACAGTCAACGTGGATTTGTCAAGAACATATGACATCAACCCAGCCTAAATTATTCTTATGACAAGGAAACAGATTTTGTGAATCCAGATGAAGCAGCATCTGTCATATCTTAACTTCAGTGATGCTGTTGACAAAAAACCACACAAAATTCTCAAAAGGAAGCTAGAAAAACACTGTCAAAAGAACACTCCCCACATGACAGATGCAAAAGGGTTTGGAAAAAACATAGAAACACTTGTAAATCATCAAACTACAATAATGTATTGAGTGAACTTCTGAAGGGGCCTGTCTGGAATACAGTAGTATTTGAGTTTCACTAGAGACTTAGATGACAGGGTGGGCTCATCAAATTTGCAAAGAACACTAAGCTGGCCAGAGCTGTAAGCACACTTGATGCCTGGTTCTTCACAAACTGGAAGTAGGACCTGAAAAATCAAGGAAGCAATTTACGAATGACAAATCAAAATACTATTTTAAGACAGCTGTACAAATACAAGCCAGTCACAGCTGAATGCAGAAAAGAAACTTAGGGTTATAATAAACGGCACATTCAACAAAAGTCAATGCCGTTCTACTGGCATGAAAAAGAAAACAATATATTATGATACATCTGTATTACCCTTGACACCTATGAAGAAATTTTTGCATCTAATTGGCACTAATAAGCCCTTAGATGAAGTACTGCATCCAGTTGAAGCTTCATAGCTGAAGATGGTGATTAACTGATACAGTCCTTCAATTATTCAAGGGATGAACAAAGCTTTAGATAAACACCTGCTAAAAAAGACTGAAAGACGTTAAATTATCTAGTCTAGAGCTGCCTAAAAGATATTAGTCTTACAATGTACAGAAGACAGCTATAAAAAGAAAAGAAATAAAAGGTTTTCTTTATCCAATGGTAATAGGAAAAGCAATAATGGGTTTACGCTGAAGCAAAGGCTACCTAAGTTAGACATTAAAAAAAAACCTCCTTTCTAAAGTGAGCAGACTGCCTAAAGACATTTTGGATTCTCCACCACTGACAGTTTTAAGAACAGACTACAGAGGGAAGAAAAAAGGGAAAGGGAAGCTTGTCAGGAAAGGTTTAACATAGTGCTGGTTCTGCCCTGAAGCAGAGAGATGTCCCATTAAGATCCCTCCACCTTTTCCCACCCCAGTATTCTTCTTACCAATTGCTAAGCATAGGCTGAGGCATTTCTTGTATACTTACCGAGATGTGGAACCTGCTTTTATCGGCACATTACCCACATACATCTAGACAAGCCCAAAGTACTTTAGCATAGTCTACAGCATACTGATTTGTGGAGGTTTTGAGGGAGTTTTCAAGCTGAAAGTGAAAGCTGTGTATTTCAGAAAAAAAMCACCACTTTTTCTACTCTTTTTTTAGTCTTTTTTCTGTTTTATCTAGAACATTTATCCCTTTTAACTGCACTACCAGTTCACCCACTGAAAGCTACAGGTGCAGCTGAAAATGATACAGTTTGTAAAACTATATTCGCTGCCATTACTGAAAATGGAGCAAAATTGTATAATACTAGTCCATTTTACACGTCCTTCTGTAGAGAATATCCTGCATAGTTAGGTGATAAGAAAGTCACATACAGTCAAAAAACAATTCTGTGTAGTCTACTGCCAGTTTGAAAGACAATCCACAAACAGYAACCATACTTTTTTTCAATACAATAAGTTATAAAAATGTTCATTTCCTTCCCAATAGACCCTGGAAAATGTTTTAAATGCCTTACGTCTCACTGGTTTGTTTCATGGAATTGTTAATTACAAAACAGAAATAGATTTTCTAAAGTTTTTTTGAAGACAGGAACCTAATTATTCCTTACAATTTAATAAAGCATAAAGTCCAGGGTTCTTTTTAAAAAAAAAAAAAAAAAAAATCAATATGATGTTAGTATTTTCCAGACATTCAAGTGTTCAAGTCTACAACTGATTCACCCAGCAAACTTCCATAAAAGCATGTAAAAGAATGGAAGCAAAAAGTTTAAAGAACACAAAACACTATTGGAGTGGCCGTGAGAATATTAACTCATCTAGCATTTAATATTAGCATACTAATATTATCTAAAATACAAAATTATTTGATTGACAGGATCTCCCAACATGAAGCCTGAAGGTGCACAAGTCCATGGGACCCAATGAGATCCATCTGCGGGTCCTCAGGGAAATGGTGGATGAAGTTGCTAAGCCACTATCCATCGTATTTGAGAAGTCATGGCAGTCCGGTGAAGTTCCCACTGACTGGAAAAGGGGAAACATAACGCCCATTTTTAAAAAGGGTAGAAAGGAAGACCCGGGGAACTACAGGCCAGTCAGTCTCACCTCTGTGCCTGGAAAGATCATGGAACGGATCCTCCTGGAAGCTATGCTAACGCACAGGGAGGACAGGAAGGTGATTCGAGACAGCCAGTATGGCTTCACCAAGGGCAAGTCCTGCCTCACCAACCTAGTGGCCTTCTATGATGGAGTGAGTACATCAGTGGACAAGGGAAGGGCTACAGATGTCGTCTATCTGGACCTCTGTAAGGCCTTTGACATGGCCCCCCACAACATCCTTCTCTCTAAACTGGAGAGGTATGGATTGGATGGGTGGACTGTCCGGTGGGTGAGGAATTGGTTGGATGGTCGCATCCAGAGGGTAGTGGTCAACAGCTCAATGTCCAGATGGAGGTTGCTGACGAGTGGTGTCCCACAGGGGTCCGTATTGGGACCGGTACTGTTTAATATCTTCATCAATGACATAGACAGTGGGATCGAGTGCACCCTCAGCAAGTTGCAGACGACACCAAGCTGAGTGGTGCGGTCGACACGCCTGAGGGATGGGATGCCATCCAGAGGGACCTGGACAAGCTGGAGAAGTGGGCCTGTGTGAACCTCATGAGGTTCAACAAGGTCAAGTGCAAGGTCCTGCACCTGGGTCCTGGCAACCCCCGGTATCAACACGGGCTGGGCGATGAAGGGATTGAGAGCAGCCCTGCCGAGAAGGACTTGGGAGTACTGGTGGATGAAAAGCTGGACATGAGCCAGCAATGTGCACTCACAGCCCAGAAGGCCAACTGTATCCTGGGCTGCATCCAAAGAAGCATGGCCAGCAGGTCGAGGGAGGKGATTCTGCCCCTCTRCTCTGCTCTGGTGAGACCCCACCTGCAGTACTGCATCCAGCTCTGGAGCCCTCAGCACAAGAAAGACACGGACCTGTTGGAGCGGGTCCAGAGGAGGACCACAAAAATGATCAGGGGGATGGAACGCCTCTCCTATGAAGAAAGGCTGAGAGAGTTGGGGTTGTTCAGCCTGGAGAAGAGAAGGCTTCGGGGAGACCTTATTGCAGCCTTTCAGCACTTAAAGGGGGCCTATAAGAAAGACGGGGACAGACTTTTTAGCAGGGCCTGGACAGGACAAGGGGGAATGGTTTTAACCTAAAAGAGGGTAGATTCAGACTAGATATAAGGAAGAAATTTTTGATGCTGAGGGTGGTGAAACACTGGCACAGGTTGCCCAGAGAGGTGGTAGATGCCCCATCCCTGGAAACTTTCAAGGTCAGGTTGGATGGGGCTCTGAGCAACCTGATCTAGTTGAAGATGTCCCTGCCCATGGCAGGGGGGTTGGACTAGATGACCTTTAAAGGTCCCTTCCAACCCTAACTATTCTATGATTCTATGAAAACTTAATATAATTCTAATAACTGTTTTGCTAGAAGAAATATTTATTGTACCAAGAAATTGCTTTGTAAGAATAAATGACAAATTTAGGCCAAGAAAGTGTCAGGGACTCTCTCTCTCGCTCTGGACATTTTTCTTACATCACAATGTAGCTTTGTAGCAGGGAAGCAAGTACCCAGAAGTTTTGCCTCTCAAAATGGCACGCACAGTAAAATGTCCAGAAAGGACAATTTTTTTTTTTTTTATTTCCTCATGTATATAACAAAACAATTTCACCCACTGAACATAAAGCATTTCTGAAGCATATTCCAGGATTAGCATTCAGATGACTGAACATTTAGGCCACAGGAAAGCTAACTGTGATAACACTGTTTTGAGTTGCACTGTCATTCAGTAAAGTATAAAATTTCTATAATGAAATAGAATTGTAAGTTTTTACAGTACACATGAGCCTATACTTTCTCCTTGCTTAGCAGTGGTGCTCTTAAGCTGTTACTGTTGTTAAATAAAGAATATTTTACTCCAGAGCACCTAAGATATTTTCAAGCATACTTCAAATATAAAAATTATTCAATCTAAAAAAGGACAAAACTCTTATGAAAGTCCAAGCGCTTGCCTGGGATATACTTACAAAGTTTTTATAGATGTAAATGTGTCATTCAGTCATTGTAAATGCTTGCAATCACCCACTGGTAACTTACGGAAGTTTTACCAGTACTAGCATCTTCTATATTTATACAGTACAGAAGGTACAAAAAGGAACTTACATTGGTAATATCTTATTTCCATTAATTTTGAAACCAATAAAATGCAATCAGTATAAAAACCTATAAATCTATCATGAAATAAAGAAGGAACATATTATCTATTCAGAAGATGTTTGTTCCAGACAGAGTCAAGAAAGTTGGATCATATTACCAGGGAGAGAGAGATTGTGCGAGTCCTGTAAGTAAATCATGCAAGTTCTCAACTTAAATTCCTAAGGATGTAATTTCTTATATATATTTATGCTGTCTTATCACTTATGTAGCCAGTACAGTAGGAGAAAAATCATAACTTTAAAGACACCCAGGGTGCATTGAAAGAAGGTCAGGTTTTTGCAGCAATTCAAGAACAGACAATCAGCATGCATCATACTTAAGTTTGTGTTATGTTATTTAAAGTATCCCCCTGTAAAAACTGTAGGCTGGATCTGAGCAGTATTTTTTTTTTTGTATTTGAGCTCCCCAGTCTGTCTTCTACAGCCTGCAATTTTCTCATGTTTCAGATGGGGGAAAGGCAGTGCTGATGCTGATAGTTACCATCTTTTATAGACAAAGCTACTGTATTTCATTATTAGGAAACTATCACACAGGAAGACATGAAATCCTATAAACATAAGACTCTTATAAGCTACACAGTACAGCATTAATGAGAAGTCTGTCAATGTATGTACTTCACCAAACAAATGCAAAAACGACAAACACTTCAACTTTTCTAAATAGAAAAGTTTCAAACACTGGATTCATACATTAACTTCACAAACACAGTATTAAAATGCTTACAATAAATAATAACAAGATAAGGTTCTCAGCAATAGAAATTGGCCATTTAGTTTAGTTATTAATAGTTAAGGTCACCTGACACTTCTCATTTTGAGTTTTATTGGAATGGGATGGATAGCTTCACATTCTATTTTACTTCATGCCACTTGAATGAAAATTATCCTGAATGCCACGTGTGCAGTTGTGTAACAAAGTCAATAATGGTATGTCGGCTTACAGGGCCACATTAGTGTGGCTATGAAACCGCAAGACCAGAGAGCATGAGCATGAGGTGGGGAAGCAATACTTAACTGTGAATGACCCTAAAAGGACTGCCTAAAGCGATTTATCCAGAATCACTCAAATTCTAGTAAACGCAGACATAGAATTTAGAAGATAATTTAATAACCTACAGGATGAGAAAGAGTGCTTTGTGTAATTCTGTCTCTCTGTACCTTTAAATCCTATAAAAAAAGATAGAGCAGGGATCCTAGAGATTAAATACTTCATTGTATATTAAATCACTACTAGCACATAACTCCGTATTGGTACATGGAATGAAAGAAGCATCTTGTAATAAAGATAAGTTTCCATCACATACTTCCAGATTAGCATGCTGCAGACAAGCAAGACAAACAAATGAGTACTCTACTGGGAATATTAATTCTGACATTCTTTAATTTCACAGTCTTGACATTTTATACTATTTTTACATATACATGCACTTCAATTCTGCCAAAAACAACTGCTTTTATAAGCCAACACTAAGAAATATAAAAATCTTGTTGTTATATCAGGCACTGACTGGTCACTTTTCCACTTGGGATACTGCTTGTCTTCTTTTAAATAACAAATGATGACAACTAGCAATAACAGTCACCTTCTCAGGCACAGGAAGCCCAACATTGTCACTGATGGTATCATTATTTCACTGCTCCTAAGAAGAAACTGCCCTTCTAAAATGAAGCGCCCTACCAACTAAAGTAAGCATTTGTGGTAAATCATTTAAAATGTGGTAATACTGGGTTCTACATATTTCTGCTATTTTTCAGATGAAAAAACAATGTTTTACTATCAAAATAGAAAGAAGAATTCACCCCGTCAACATTACAAATTAGCTTAAAATGTTTTGTATTCAACTGAGTTTTGTCAACATAGTTTAAGATGAAAGTTTTACTAAATTATGCACCCCATTGTTTTTGACCAGCTGCTCACAAAAGAAATTTTCTGGACTCTCTCTAAAACAATTGACAGAAAATTAGAAGTATTAAAAAAAAAAATTATCTCTTGTCCCAAAAAATTTTGACCACAAGTTCAAAGATTTTAAAGCTGTTCACCCCTAGACAGGAAGAACAAGCATAATTAATTCATTCTAACCTAGTAATATAACCACTACGGATCTAAGCAATACATTTAATTATTTGTACAGGATAGAGATGTTTTACATGATATTCGGTTACTGAAATTCTGTAAAATGGTTAGAGAGAGAAATTTAGTATTGCCATAGGTTTCTAAGTAAAAGCTTATTGCAATCAGCCTTCAGATTCTGTAATACTTAAGCCAAGGAAATCTCACTTTTTCCCACCATATTTTTTCAGTTTCCTCACCAGCATATGCTATCCTAGCACATGGTTAATAAAAATATCTTCAATGATAGAAAAGGATGTTTTAAACTTCATAGACACTGCCAAATTGAAATCTGGTCTACTTCAAAAAAAATACAATTCAACATATCCACTATTGAATTTCACCTGTTTTCAAGTATCTGCCTATATAAGTAGATTTACAATTCTGTTATAAAAAAACCCATTGCTGCTGTAGGAAATAGGCTAATACAATTTACATATGCAACATATAAAAAGTCATAGAAATTAATTATATGTAACCTGAAGATCAGGCATAAAAGTACATAAATGAAAAACAAACAATTGTTTTTCTAAAACAGTAATCTTCAGGTTTGCTTTTTAGAAGTAAATCAACTTAAAAAATTAAATTTAACTCCAAAAAAGAATTTAAGAAGTCAAACAGCTGAATGAAACTTCCGTTTTTTTGTAAGATACAGCGTACCAAGTAGAATAAGTTCTGCATCCAAAACCAGATACTTGGAAGTCAGAGAAAAAACCCTGGAAGACAGTGGGAGCTTCCAGATCTTTCCAAGACTTTAAACTACTCGGAGTTATTCAGTACACAGATTTGTTTCATTTGAAACCCTGATGTCTGAGGAATCACAAGAGTCCCCTAAGCTGAAGCAAAACTTGTTTGTGAGGCTGAAAAAAACCATACAACTCAAGTAAGACAGTTGAATCTTACTTGAAAGACATCACTGCCTTTGTATCCCAGTGAAGCTTTGAAAGTCACCTTTGGGATGGAAAATAATCAAGATCTACTTATAGCCACAATCATACTCCTTATCTTTTTAAGTGTAAGCAGACTATATATTTGTATGGGCCTGAAATTGTGTTTAACCTAAAAATATTACGGAAACTTTTCCAATGGTTGCCTGACTTTTCACCAGTTTAAAGACATTTACTTCATACACAGTTTATTCTTCTCCTCTTCTGAAGTGGAAAATACCAGTTTCCACTCCAAAGTGGTACATCAGAATAACTAAAGCATATGAAACATTATTCAGTCACTCTACCATCTCTATTCTTTTTGGGTTTTTTTTGTTTGTTTGTTTATTTAGTTCCTTCAGGAGGAGAGGAAAAACTAAAAAAGGCTAAATGTGATGGTAAACTTTCTCCATGTCTGACAAAATTTATTTAAGAACACAGTAGGTCAGTGTCCTTGGTAACAGGCAAGCTGTCAGTGCCAATACACTTTACTCCTCTTGAGTCAACACAAAAAGACTCTAGCTTTTCTCTCCATTGACTATAGAAGGCACCTAGGGAAATTAGCATAATTAGGCTAAAATTAGCCTTTGGAATACTGTTGAAGAGCCATATAGATTCACTCTCCTCACAGAATTTGACATCTTATTTAGGAAAACGTAATTATTTTTGGTTACTGAGTTTTACAACAGACAAACACAAATTATCTAATTTAGGAAGTCCATTAATCTGCTTTTCTCATAAAAGACTTCATTAGGAACTGACAGGGATATAAAACATTACCATAAGGTGGATATAAGTTCAATAACATTCGTTTGGATGTGACGTGTGTCTTGTACATCAAAGTCGAGGTTAGCAGTAACTGTTTGCCACCAAGTATTTTAAACAACTGGAAAATGATGTACATCTTGCCATTTGGCAGTCCAGGAAATAAGTTCCAAAGCTATTTCCCTAAGAGATTTTGCCCAGGCATTATTATACAAACAAATCAAAAGAAGCAGGGTAGTCTGGCTCAAAGATATTAAAATAAATAAATAAATATATTTTTCTCATTACCCTCAGTAAAGCTGCCCTGTTAGTTTAGAGCATAAAGGGACACTCCTCCTCCACATCAGAGGAAGAACTCTGTGTTCCACCATAATAACAAATTCTACTCCAGAGTAGCATCACTCTACTACACTGTCCTGTCTCCCTGAACTGCAACTCCATTTAATTCTATCAACTGGGAATCATGCCCAAAGGAAAGCCCAACAGTTTTACAGAATCCACAAAGAATCCCCACACTGCTAACAATGGCAATGTACAAGAAATGCAAGCATTACTTCTCTACTCATGTAAAAGCAATCACTCTAAGTGAAAACAGTCCACATCACAATCCTGGAATTTGAGATTCCTATTGTACTAGCTGGAAGTAAATGGCTAGAAGGGAAGTATGACAGAACTATAATACTGATTGCATTCATCACTCTATTTGGAAAACCAGATCTCCAAATCTTCATTTTGACACTTTTAGTTATGCCCTTCAAGCCTGGATATGAATCCTGAAATATTTAAGCTAGTAAGATGGTGAGGTGGTAATAGTGAAAGCATTTGCCTCCTGGCTACTTTTCAGCTAATAGGAATCTTTCTGTGTAGTGTCATTGCTGTGGAGAAGGATGTTATTTCCTCCTTCTCACACCATTGCTCACGTTGCTGGAGAGCAAGAAAACAGTCTTACCTATACAATGGCTTCAGGAAGTCTGTCTGAAGATCCAAAATATGAATTCACAGAACAGCTTTCCTGTTCCTTCCAGAAGAAGCAGTTATTTCTGCAGGGGATGAGCCCAGCCATCAAAAGAATTTTAGAGACTGAAAGGAAACAGTTTTTCTGCCTCCAGCTGGTATCTGCTCTGTGTTTAGGCCCAAACGGTATACCCTGCCACATACACAATCTTCCCAATTCATATTAACTGGCAGATACTTTGAAACTACTTTCCCATAGCAAATAAGCAAAGATTTATTCTGATTTGATTTAGTATCTGAGTTTACTCACAGAATTAGTTCCAAGAACTTGCAGCTTTGGTTCACCTGATTCCAGAAGCTTGGCCACCATATGAAGGAAACTTTCCACAAACGGTTTTATGCTTTGAGAATGGCAAGCCATTAGAAGTTGGTCCAATGCCTCCATGGCAATTAAAACATACCTGAAAAATAGAGGCTCACATAAACACTTATCATTACCTCAGTTAATTCAATTTAGGTACTTATTACTACAAAAATTAGAAAACAAAGGGTAAAAGGCATATATTTTTGCATTATCTAAAAATGGAAGTTATTGGTATTTCCTACATTCATCTTTTTTCTTTTTTTTACTTTTGGGGAGGGGCGAGGGCGCAGGGAGGGGAATAGAGTATTTTTAGAAGAGATGTCATAATACTTGGTAAGAGTAAATATAGTTCAATTTTCTTTTCTAGCACGTTTTATTTCCAACTATAAATCCCAGCTTTCTAGTCTACAGCTCCTCTGTCTATCCGAAGCCCAGTACAGAAAGCAAACAACTTATTCATGCTCCTGCACAGCCAGACAACATGCTAAGTAAATGAAAAAGAGTAAAGAAAAGCAGGGAACAAAATTAATTACCCTGAAGAATGGCCATTAACCCATTCTATAAACTTATAAAAATAGCTTTTGACATCACGAAGGCCAACAATGATGGCCTGTGATGGATATTGCCGCTTCCTAGACTCAGTATTTTCCTACTCCATTTCCGCATTCTTTAAAATCTTCTCCCTCTTTTGACTCTACATTCTTTCAAATTTCTAGCTCAAACAGGACTTAAGAGTATGACAGAGTTTTAAAGTTCACATTTAATACAATTTAGCCAAAAGTGCTGAAAAGAAAGATATCCCCACTTCCCAATATCCTCAATGACATTCAAGAGTGTATTGGGTTTACACGGCAAGGTTTTGGTAGCAGGTGGGCTGCAGGGCTGGCTTCTGTGAGAAGACACCAGGAGCTGCTCCCATGTCAAACAGAGCCAGCTCCAGCTGGCTCCAAGATGGACCCGCCGCTGCCCAAAGCTGAGCCCATCAGCAACACTGGTAGCACCTCTGTGATAGCATATTTAAGAATGAGTAAAAAACGTTGCACAGCAGCTGTGAGAGAGGAGCAAGAAAAATGTGAGAAACAGCCCTGCAGACACCCAGGTGGGTGAAGACGGAGGAGGAAGAGGTGCTCCAGGCACTAGAGCAGAGATTTCCCTGCAGCTTGTGCTGAAGACCACGGTGACACAGGTTGTCCCCTTGCAGCCCATGGAGGACCACGGGGGAGTAGATATCCACACTGCAGCCCATGGAGAACTCCACGCTGGAGCAGGTGGATGTGCCCTGATGGAAGCTGCAGCCCATGGAAAGGCCACGCTGGAGCAGGCTCCTGGCAGGACCTGTGGCCCATGGAGAGAAGCCCACACTGGAGCAGGTTTTCTTACAGGACTTGTGACCTATGGGGGACCGTTGCTGGAGCAGTCCGTTCCTGAAGGACTATACCCCGTGGAAAGGACCCACACTGGAGCAGTCCTTGAAGAACTGCAATCCGTAGGAAGGACCCATGTTGGAGAAGTTCATGAAAGACTGTATCCTGAGGGAGGTACCCCATGCTGGGGCAGGTAAGAGTGTGAGGAGGAAGGAGCGACAGAGACAAAGTGTTATGAGCTGACCGCAACCCCCATTCCCCATCCCCCTGCGCTGCTCGGGGGCAAGGAGGTAGAGGATTCAGGAGTGAAGTTGAGCCTGGGAAGAATGGGGGGGGTGGGGGAAAGGTGGTTTTAGCTTGTTTTTATTTCTCACTATCCTACTCTGTTATTAATTGGCAATAAATTAAATTAATCTTCCCCAAGTTGAGTCTGTTTTGCCCATGATGGTAATTGGTGAGTGATCTCCCTGTTCTTATCTCAACCCACAAGCTTTTCCATCTTATTTTCTCCTCCTGTCCTGCCATAGAGGTGGAGTGAGGGAGTGGCTAGGTGGGCACCTGGCAGCCAGCCAAGGTTAACTCACTACAAAGGGACTGGGTCTGTCTTACCTCCTAAATGCAATCAGAACAAATGTGATGAAATGTAGCTACCTGTTAGCGTCTATTTTTAATGCTGTGACTTATTTTCTTACCCATAGCGATGTCTGACAACATCTCTGCTCAGTCTCTCTGCTAGGTATGCACCAATTCGATCCAGCTTTTCTGGTGCAGAAACCGCATAGAAAGTCAGCTTCTCCATATCAGCTTTAACAAGACCATCCTAAAAACAGACATATGAATATAAAATAAAAAAGTTCACAGAAAGTATAAAGCTTTTGAAGTGTTTTTCCTTTTGTCTACTCAACATTTAAAGATCTGAGCCATACAGATGGGAATAAGCTACTGAAAAAAAGAACACTTTTGAGCAAAATTGTCAATAGCTTAGCTGCAAAAATTACCAACATAAAAAATCAAGTAAAATATTTTTTAAACAAATGAAGCAACTATCTTCCCCCATCTTTTTTTCGGGGTGTCAGGGCAAAATAGGTATTCCAAAAGAAGGTATTTAGTGAGATATGTCATCAGTTCTAAGACACACTTTTTCCCTACTGGTACCATGTAATTTTTTTCTTTTCCCAATTCCCCCCCAAAAAGTATATTTGATGCATAACTTTGATGCTATACACCAACAAGATTGTAGTTTAAACATTTTATTTCTTCAGTGTCACATCTTGGACAAGGCTGACATACAGGGTACCTGAAGGCTAATTGTTAGAACAAGATCAAAGATTAACATATTAGTTCCAACATGAACTATGACATGGATCTCCTCAGGTGAGGTTATAATTATAACTATCAGGTAAGAATGATAAAGCTTTTTGTCTCTCTCTCCCCCCCCCGCCCCGAAGTTCACAAAAACATTATCTTTTTCAAATAAATGACTTTGAACCTTTTAACACACTCATTATTAATTAATGCATTTTATCAACTAAGTCTTCTCACATTTTAGAAAAGGCCTGTAACTCAGTGAAACATCATGGACTGGCTTGTGTCCTGCACTGAGCCAACGAATATTAACAAAAGCAGAGAATAAGGAGTGCCAACTCAGAGCTACTGAGTGAAATTAAAGCTGTAAGACTACAACTCAATGACTTTTTTGCCTCAGTCTTCACTGGCAAGTGCTCAAGCCGCGCTGCCCAAGCCGCAGAAGGCAAAGGCAGGGACTGGGAGAATGAAAAGCCACCCACTGTAGAAGATCAGG
The DNA here is from genome assembly GCA_035582835.1 of Phoebastria nigripes. Lineage (NCBI taxonomy): Eukaryota > Metazoa > Chordata > Aves > Procellariiformes > Diomedeidae > Phoebastria > Phoebastria nigripes. The sequence continues at coordinate 702,395 of JAYKAV010002778.1, forward strand.
TTTGAGACCATCTAACGAGCCTGAAGGTGCACAAGTCCATGGGACCCAATGAGATCCATCTGCGGGTCCTCAGGGAAATGGCGGATGAAGTTGCTAAGCCACTATCCATCGTATTTGAGAAGTCATGACAGTCCGGTGAAGTTCCCACTGACTGGAAAAGGGGAAACATAACGCCCA
>JAYKAV010002778.1:703346-737535 GCA_035582835.1 Phoebastria nigripes
GTCGAGGGAGGGGATTCTGCCCCTCTGCTCTGCTCTGGTGAGACCCCACCTGCAGTACTGCATCCAGCTCTGGAGCCCTCAGCACAAGAAAGACATGGACCTGTTGGAGTGGGTCCAGAGGAGGGCCACGAAAATGGTCAGGGGGATGGAACACCTCTCCTATGAAGAAAGGCTGAGAGAGTTGGGGTTGTTCAGCCTGGAGAAGAGAAGGCTTCGGGSAGACCTTATTGCAGCCTTTCAGTACTTAAAGGGGGCTTGTAAGAAAGATGGGGACAAACTTTTTAGCAGGGCCTGTTGCGACAGGACAAGGGGGAATTGTTTTAAACTAAAAGAGGGTAGATTCAGACTAGATATAAGGAAGAAAGTTTTAGGCTGAGGGTGGTGAAACACTGGCACAGGTTGCCCAGCGAGGTGGTAGATGCCCCATCCCTGGAAACATTCAAGGTCAGGTTGGAGGGGGCTTTGCGCAACCTGATGTAGTTGAAGTTGTCCCTGCCCACGGGTTGGACTAGATGACCTTTAAAGGTCCCTTCCAACCCAAACTATTCTATGATTCTATGAACTGTAGCAATTCCAGGTGTTTCTACACTGGTATCAAACAAGTAGATTAAAACAAATATATCTATAAAACCATATTGTTCCATGCTTTCAACATACTGTATACACAGAAAACATTTTCTTTGAAGCCAGTAACATACACTTATATAGTAACTAGCACTCAGTAACAACATATTTTAAAGAAAAGCCCACATACTTTATAAGATATAAGCCAGATGTTACACAAATGCTGACTGTTCTATTACTTCTACTATAATAAAAGATAACAAAATCTGGCAACACATTTAAAAAAATACAGCAGCAGAAATATAAGCTCTCGATTAGTCTGAACCACCACATGATTATGTATAGATTTAGGCATTACTAAATGGTAACATAGAATTTATTTATTTTTCACAGAGAGTAAGAGCTGGGCTGTAATATAGCTCCATGACTGTTCAAGTGAAATGAAAAAACTGTGTATGAATAACTGGAGAAATTAAAAAACGACGACAACAAAGCACCTCTTTGGATCACAACAGTCTGCCATAACTATAAAAACTTACACAGTCAATACATCAAGAGTTAGAAAACTAAAATCTTGTAGAAAACCAGAAAATGTTCACACCTGCAAACAAAACAAAACAAATGTTTGTGGTTCTAAGTAGTTATGAAGTTAAGTGCTACCTCTGCTGCAGAATACCCTGCTTAATTAAATCTCTGTTTCTGTGAAGAAAACATACCAATTTCACTCTTCAATATCCACAGCCTTCCTTTGAAAAGGGAATTAGACCAGATGATCTGGAGAGTTCCCTTTCCAGCTAAATTATTCTGCTAACCTCTATTAAAGCTATGAAGCGCTAAAGAAGAATTTATTGTAAAATGTTAAAATAGAAAATAAAAAATTTTAAAAAAAATTGCTAAAGCATTAGTTACTAACCAAAATTTTTCAAATGCCAACCCTTAAAATTTTAAAGTCATCACTCACTTTTGGATCTTCAGGAAATATGTTATCTACCAGACGCTTGTAGCGAGGTCGCAAAGCAGCACAGCAACAGCACACTCCTGTAGAGAGATTTACCCAACAGAATTTAGAATTAAGTTTTAGGAACTCGGGTATTTTCATTTGAAGTGACTAGCTGACAAGCAAGGAGGAAAAAGATACAGTGAATTCAGCTGCTTGTTACTATCAGCAATAAAGCAAAATGAAGGTAATTGAAAATAACTGAGAAGTCAAATAAGCAAAACTACTATTATAATGTAATACATGAGAAAATATGCAAGCATCTTAGGTACTAGAAATGTACCTGTCATCCAGCCATACTTAAAAACATGCAGAAAAATCAAGAAATTTCAAAATTTAGTAATATTAAAAAAGGCTACTTCATTTGCTGTTTTATCTTCATTCAGAATGATAATTTCAAAACATAACTAAACATGCATTATGCTCACTGTTCTACAAAAAAAGTCAACTATGAAATCTTCTCTTTTACAGGCACCAATATAAAGCAATATAAGCCACAATATACAAAACAAGCTCTCCCTTCATTATCCCGCTATTTTACTGGGCATTGGACAAAAGACAGTCACTTGAACTGGAGAAAGGAATTTTTCTTATCTCATTTTTGCTCTGCTACTAATACCGTACTCATATAAAGATAATCAGAACAATACATGTAACTTGCAATTTTATGAATTCAAAGAGACTCATACTGCCTGCTCTAAAAAGATAGAAACCTACAAAGTATGGTTTGTTTTTTCTAGCACTCAGGACTATTAGAACTTTGGAATAATTCCAGTTCATATTAAAAAATAGCACCTGAAGTAAAAACTCAGCACAAAAAGAAAATAAAAAAGTTTCTAGATATCTGTCCAACTGTTTTATCAGTGCAGCTTTATTCCCAAGGAATTTAAATGTTTTGACAAATCAGGTTTTAAATGTTTCAGTGGACATATTATCAGACTAACTCACTGATCAGGTCTCAGATCAACATTAAAGCAGCCCTGATGCACAAGAGCCACTAAGTAGAAAATAATACACTGAATAATAATATACCACGTATGCATGCAGATCAGTGGCTTTCTAGTCTTTCAAATCTCAATACCTAGAGCATTCAGAGTAGCTAAATATCTTACAAATATCTTATTAAATTATCCATTTATGTACTCAAAAAAAATTGTAAAACACTTTGCTAAAAATAGTAAAAGCTGCAAAAGCTTTTACTGCAAATAAAAATAGGGAAAAGAATAAAGGGCATCTTGGCAGTAACTTTGATGATTACGATTCATCTGCAAATTTTTCAGGCTGTGAAGAAGTATTAGACAAATACATCAGGATTTGTATTTCTTTACTTAAGATATCCAAGTAACCTTAGTTGTCTTTAACCACATTTATCAGAACATCTGGGAGATTCATGACAAAGACTTCCCCTGCCGCACTTGTTTTTATTACAAGATTCTACATGAGTAGACATTCTCCCTCTATTCCACCTGTTTTCTGATACCACTTGTCTTTTGGACAAAAAAATGAATTCTGCTCATAGTCTGACAACTTAATTCTTGCAAGTTATTTAATCAAAAATAATTATCAAAGATAGATCTATGATTTTAAAACCACGCTTTAACTCTAAGTTCTCCTCAGTGGTCTTTTAACTCTGGTCATGAATTATAGTCATATATCACCAGTAAGATGAACACAGACTTACAACTTCAATACATAACTATGAAAACAAAAAACACTCAATATTCCAGTTGTTTATTCCTTGAGTGTTTTTGTGTGAAATAGTATTTTGTTACTACTGTCAAGTTCTTCATACGACTCCTGTTGACATCTCCTACTCACAGAGGTCTAACGAATGTAAAAATCTACATTTACATAAAAGCTGCAGGTACGAAGTAGCTAAAAACAAAGTTATTTCATGTGTCACTGGAAAACGTAGGTATCAAAAGAGGTTAAAAACCTACTTGACTTAAAATAGAAATAATTCAGACAGCTGTACAAAAATACTCTGTTGAGAGCAATATTGTGTAACATTTCAAAAGTAAAATCATAATAAGAAAGGAGTACTTCATTAGTGTCTAGTATATCACTCAGTATTGCGAAATTCAAGTAAGACCATCAAAATCCACCAAAATAAGACCTAATATTGTTAAATGTTTCTTGAGTTAGGTATTCAGCTCTGCACCTGGCTCAACACTCTTTGTACTTGTGTCTTCCTACCTGATTTTCTACGTTATGGACCTCTAACACTGGTCCAGAGTAAACAGTATGTTTGATTACTACTAAGTATAACAAAATATTCTTACAATAACTGTAGTAAAATATTTTGCTACAGCTATCTAAAACATAACAAGAACAGAAAATGTTGTAAAATATTGCATGCAATAAATAGAGAGGCAATTAAAAATGCTTTTAGAGTTAGTTTCTCCTTCTTTAAGTGACAGAAGAAGAAAATCCTTGCAAAGAACCACAATTTAAATCTTCAAACGGTGTTTTAGAACCGTGTTAATTACATAAATTTAACATAAAACCTGGATACAGTTACTCCTTTGAGAAGGATAAAAAATATCAGATAACAATACCAACTCATTCTGGCAGCCTTACCAGATGGTTTCAGTTAATGGAAACTCAACATTGTTCAAATACTGCTCTTCAAATTTATGGCACACAGTGAATTCTGACATAAAAAAATGCCTAACAATAAGTATATTGCATAAGATTTGAAAATTTTCTCTTCCCCCCATCCTGGATTTTCAGTAGTATCTTTACATTGCTATGTATTTATTTATAGCACAGTTTACATGAAAAAAAACCAAACAAACAAACAAACCAAAACCAAACTTTTCAAAGAATTCTCTATCATCAAAATATAAAACTAAAATTAATATGAATGTTAATGTCATTAAAAGAACTTCCTAAATTAAACAGAACATTCAAGTATCAGAAAGCGAGAGTTAATCTATCAAAGCTTTCAGCCTCCAAAGATATTTTGAGTAGAGAAATTTAAGCAGAACACTGTCAGAAAAAAAAGTGACAGGCTCTCCAAAGAACACAGAAAAAAAGAAAACCAAAAGCAAAACCCAAAACAATTAACAGTCATGAGACAGATTTTGTGGAAAAACTATTAATCATTGCTCAGTGTTTTGAAATAACCAGGAAAGATTAATAAAAACATAGGAATAGGTTTAAAAAAAAATATGAATATAAAAAAAACCAAACCACACAAAAATCAAGTCTTAACAACATACATTAAAAATAGATTGAACTTAAAAAAATAAATCAGAATCTAGGAACATTTCACTACGTAGACGAGGAAAGATGAATGTTGTAAAAGATGGATGGAAGCTGAGCAATTGAAAACAGATTCTCTACTGCTTGGATACAAATTTAACCCAGATAAAAGTTGATCCAAATAAACACATTCGTTTCACACAAATATGCTGTTTTGTAGGTCTACAGAACGCAGTCACTAAGCCAGGTAAAAAGAACCTGTTCCATTTTATGCAGGTTTATCGATGAAAAATCCTATGACAATTCCCTTTCAGTGTCAGGCAAAATTTGCATTTTAATGGTCTCCCCCTTGAAGACACCTTTACGTCATTTTATACAAGTAAATATAAAGGTTAAAGCAGTATCTACAGAGAAGTTCACACTGTTACATGATAGTCAACATAAAAGGTTTAAAAAATACTTATTGTTTACTTCTCCAACAGCGGGATTTTCCAAGTTTAAACATGCATGTTCTCTTCTGCTAAAGGAGTCCTGTAATCTGCATTTTACATGTTAAGACTGTACATATTTATCAGCTGTATGGGTATTTCTTTTTACACACATTTATTCTACACAATAGCAGTAAGAAGAAACAGTCCACGTTATCAGAAAATGGTAATTTCACCTACCCAAACACATACATGGTCTTGGTTCAAAAGCAGAACTATAATCATAGGCTTTTTCTTGCTCAACAGTTGGAACTTGAACATACTGCCTCATCCTGGATATGATTTCACTCCCCGGGTACTCTCTCCTTTTTCAGAAATTTGCGCTCTCACACTAGCATAGAAGCAGTTACTTCACGCAAGGGCTCTGCAATACTGTAAGCTTATCTGATTAGCTCTGTGACATCTACATAAAGCCACCAAACACGTGAAAAACTTCAGTATCAAATTCTGTTAACAAGGCCAGGCACAAGAAAAGAAAAAAGAATAAAAGATACATTGTCAATGTGTAATTCATAACTCATTGAGTGAAACTGCACAAAGCCAGTTTCATTACTTCAACTTCCCCGGAACACGCAGTTCATTATTTCTGTCACTAGAAGCAAAAAAATCAGTATAGTTTCAGAAAAAACTGTGTTCAGTCAGCTGCCACATATCACTGTATAGTGATAAATATTTTAGCAAAACATACTCACTTGATCTTGCTGAAGAATGGCCAGAAAAAAATTATTTAACGCAGACTGCTGATCAAAAAGGCTTTTTAAACAGAAGGGTTTATCTCTAAGATTAGAGAAGCACTTTAAAAATGAATAGGTTAATGAAATTAACATTATCTCTAATAATACTTCAGAATTTAAGAAGCAAGGATTACAGAATTTAAATCCTTAACATCCTTACTCACAAAGATCATGAAACATCAGGTAGAAAATCAATTTTAAGTTAAGCAATTCTGAAGTTACTTTCTGGCTTCCCATTACTTCTCAACATTTTATCGTTTTACTTCCTACATTATATCCACTTGGGTAACACAAATACAGGATTTTCATATAGGTATTTTTATAAACCCTGGAAATTATAAAGTACTGTTTTTAATAAAATCACAACTAATAATTTCCACTAAATAACAATTCCATACCAATTCTAGACTTAAGAGACTAGTGCTAATAAACTAGTGTCTACTGCAAATAAATTCAGAGAAAACACTGAGCTGCACAGAAGCTGTCACCACATAGTTTACTAAAGAAACCCTATGGTGTGACTTAGAAAAATACACATTACAATAAAGTTTTATTTCAAATGAGTTTGTCTGAATATTCACTGCTACATCTTACTCATAAAAATTACAGAAAAACAAAACCTTCAGGCTGGCTTTAAACATAAAACACCAAGTTCTGCCCATCAAGTATAAAACTGCCAGATTATTTTCCTCTTTATCAAAACCTAGCAAAACAGAAAACAAATGGATTGTATTATTTATCTAATGCTAGAATTTCTTCCAAAATTTTGTAATGCCGTCTAATATTGTTGTCAACTGTTTGCAGAACATTAACAACCTGAACCAAGATTTCATGTCCACTCACTGAATGTTTTTGTTATGTCCCAAGCTTGGATCTGGTCATCCATATCTTTACTGTCTATCTTCCAAGATTTAGAAAAAAACAATATCTTATTCTATCAAAAAATAGTATAATTAACATAAACGTTTGAATCTACAGATAAATGCGTGTTTTGCTAATATCAAGAAACTGAGCAATATTAAAATTACATTTGGTTGGTCAATGTACTTAAATGTAACTATGTAAAAACTGAGTACTTCACTTTTATACATTAAACTTTCACTTTACTTATTTTTCTATATCTGAGATGAGAAATATAAACAAAAAGAAATTTGTTTCAAATATCCAGAGAACAGTGCATAAAATAACACTTCAACCACTACATTAACTATACCTGGTTCGTTTTGGACTGTTAATATCAGTTGATGCATTTAATTCAGAACTAAAACTATTTTCAAGGGCATTGCCCTTCCACTATTAAAAACAGATCAAATATTTTAGAACAAGGAAATTATTCTGGCCATATAAGGGAGTTAATTAAAAATATTCTTCAACCTGCTATAAAAAGAACAACTGCTGTAAGGACACGGTCATCAGCCATTGCAATGTCCCTGTAACGCACTCCCAGGGAGAACAGTGGACTCATCATATAGACAGGATGAAGTCCCATCCCCCAGATAAGCCTCTCCTCCACCTCTCACCTTAGTGCTATTTGACTTCTAAACAGCTGGTTTCTAGCCTCTCTCCACCAAAACGCAGCAAAGAGAATGTCCAACATGCAGATGAAATTTCTGTTGTGAGAACACGATACTCATCTTTACGTCAACTTCTGATGCCCATGACAGCAAAATCTCAGTAACAGCCAATGTGGAAAATTCCATCTACTACCTAGGTTTGGCAATTTTACATTTATTTGTAAAAATATGTTGGTGCCCAGATAATTTGAAACAAATGAAAAAAACCCCAACTTTCTCCCAAGAATTTATTCTTACAGTAGAGCTGTAAAGCTAATCATAAAGCTAATTCTGGTGCTATATGACTTCAAGGTGTGTTCTTCTATACTTGAATCAACATGGAGAGATGCACAGCACGCTGCAGTGAAAAGCATGTAAAAATAATTTGAATATAAGCCTTCTGTGAAAACAAGAAACGACAATGCATGTCAAGCTACTAGTAAGAAGCAGGGAAAAAAAAAAAAAAAACAAACCACCTAGTCAAATAAGGCTTACCACTAAGCTTCTTCAATGAAGTATTCTTTTCAGAACCATTAGCAATTAAAACAAATCCCCAGGGAAGATATTATCTTTGGGACGGTGCCTTTTAATGACTTCTAATCCATTAAAAGGAAGTTTTCCATTACATCAAGTTCTCCGGTTGCATTTTTTTTTTCACAAGTTCCACCGCCTGCAGTGTTTCCATACTGTCTCTTCTTTCTCCCACCTTTGTTGTTTTCACATAGTAACTTTGTTTTACTTGCTCATTTCTGTTCTCTTCAACACCGCCTCCTCCTTTTCTACTCTGAGATAGTACCAGCACTCTCTATTTTTAATACAGTATTAAGAATATCTAAAATTAATCTGGTTCCAGTGAAAGAAGCTCTACGGCTTATTATGAATTTTGCTTCTTAGTTCTTGTCCTTACTTATATTCCTATTAAGCTGGCCATAACAAGTTCTCATTTAGTTCTCATCATTAAAGCAATACAAAAAGGAAATTTTGTCACTCCGACTTCAGAAGACACCTGGAAATACACATCCTCATAAAACTCCTTGACCCCTCTCCATCAAAGCTGGCACTGATAACCTGTTCACGGTAAAAAACATCGGGTAAATTCCAACTTTCATTCCTGCTTTCAATATTGGGTTCACAGTCAGGAAATGAGTTCAAGGTGATAAACCCAGAGGAGGAAAAAAAAGAGGTTTTGTGATACTCCCATTTCTAAACAAATACTGATTTCATAGCAAGGTGTTTCGTAAATCAGTGAAAAATGGGGACAGAAGCAAACTACTGGACTAAAGGAGAAGGGGAGGGAAAAGGAGGCTCATAGCGCTTTGTGTAATCTCTGAAGCACATGAACTGGCATTATTCCTCCATCCAGACAAGTAGTAGAATATGGAACAGATTCATAACAAACACTGACAAAACACCCACTGTACTTAAAGGCCTCATCCAGTAACACACTGAGCCAGGAGGATATCCTTTACCTACTATTTCATTCGGAATAAAAAAGTGAAGAATTGACATTATCACAGCAGCCTCCTCCTACTCTCACTACTTAACACGAAGGCTCAGTTTTGGGGCCGGTCTTGTTCAATATCTTTATCAATGATCTGGGCGAGGGGATTGAGTGYTCCCTCAGTAAGTTTGCAGATGACACCAAGTTGGGTGGGAGCGTTGATCTGCTCGAGGGTAGGAAGGCTCTGCAGAGGGACCTGGACAGGCTGGATCCGTGGGCTGAGGCCAACTGTATGAGGTTCAACAAGGCCAAGTGCCGGGTCCTGCACTTTGGCCACAACAACCCCATGCAACACTACAGACTTGGGGAAGAGTGGCTGGAAAGCTGCCTGTCGGAAAAGGACCTGGGGGTGCTGGTTGACAGCCGGCTGAATATGAGCCAGCAGTGTGCCCAGGTGGCCAAGAAGGCCAACGGCATCCTGGCCTGTATCAGAAACAGCGTGGCCAGCAGGAGTAGGGAAGTGATCGTGCCCCTGTACTCGGCACTGGTGAGGCCGCACCTCGACTACTGTGTTCAGTTTTGGGCCCCTCACTACAAGAAGGACATTGAGGTGCTGGAGCGTGTCCAGAGAAGGGCAACAAAGCTGGTGAAGGGTCTGGAGAACAAGTCTTATGAGGAGCGGCTGCGGGAACTGGGACTGTTTAGCCTGGAGAGGAGGAGGCTCAGGGGAGACCTTATCGCGCTCTACAACTACCTGAAAGGAGGTTGCAGCGAGGTGGGTGTTGGTCTCTTCTGCCAAGCAACTAGCAATAGGACGAGAGGAAATGGCCTCAAGTTGCGCCAGGGGTGGTTTAGACTGGACATTAGGAAAAATTTCTTTCCTGAAAGAGTGGTTAAACATTGGAACAGGCTGCCCAGGGAAGTGGTGGAGTCATCATCCCTGGAAGTATTTAAAAGACGTGTAGATGAGTCACTTAGGGACATGTTTTAGTGGGCATGGTGGTGTTGGGTTGACGGTTGGACTCGATGATCTTAGAGGTCTTTTCCAACCTTAATGATTCTATGATTCTATGAATACTTTGATCTGCCTCTCCCTGTCCAAATGCCTGGCTCCTCCCAAGATCAGTGGGTACAGGCAAACAGAGTCTCCCCAGCGCAGTGATGATCCTGGCATAGAAATAAGCTCCCAGTACCAGACAGACCATCCTGTTCAAAGCCTGGCTTCACCTTGACCCTAACCTATCCTCTAACCCAGATGAGCAATTTTCAGAATACTGCATCCTTGAACGCTTCACAGCTGCAAGGATAGCTGCAGGTGACAGATAAGCACGCTGTAACCTTTGTAGGCACCCAAAAGCCAACAAACATGCTTTACACTCCTTCACAGGTTCCACTGAGGAGGGGGGCTGCAACACCTGCACCTCCCCTACCACCTTGTTCCCACTTTATTGCAGATAGGGAGCAACATCTCACACGGAAGACCATTCTACAGAAGATGCTGCAGCACCTCAGGATTGCGTTGGACATTGTGCTTGAAGGAGAGGTAAGACACTATGGAAGGCATGGTTGAAAGGTAACAGGACAACCAGCAACACTTAGTCTATCTCCAGGGTGGCCAGGGGTCGATAACAAACATTTCTTGAGGAGTGCCAGGGGCAAAACTATTCCAAAAGGGCCACTGTCTCCCTCTGGAGCCTTCAAACCATACTTCTGGTCAGCAGGTTGGCCAATTACAGGTAAAAATACATATACTTGCCTAAATGCCTCCATAAGCTTTGGTGACTGCTACTTAAGCCCAGGCTACAGAATCCCTCCCAGATGCTCAAGCTGTTCATACCTTTTCTTCCCAGTCCCAGCTTCAGACAGCAAGGCAGACAGCTGACAGGGACTTCCTCCGTGCCACTCCCCCCACACCCAGTTCTAGTTTTAAAAGTTCTAAACTAGATTTTCCACACTCCCTTTCCCACTGCATTTCCTCATAGATTATGAGACACAGCCCTCATTCCCAGCAAGGAAAAAAGTTATTTTGTTGTTTGAACAGTTGCTGCTCACTTCTGTTTTGCTACAGGAATTCATGTGGATTAAGCCATTGCCTTTAAAGCAACACCTCTTGTACATGCCTGTATTTTGAGGATGAGAGGGGAGGGGAAGAAGAGGGCATCAACAAGAAGCTGGGACAAGAGCATGGTTCTGGATACAACTCTAGGCAGAGCATTAGGACATGGTATGTTGATAGTCTATTAAGTAGGGGCTAAAGCAAAGCCAACCATCTAGCAGTGATGTTGCAAATTACACAAGCTCCCATTGTAAATGTGGTAACGTTACAATTAATGGTACATTTAAAGTCTCAGGCTTACAGCAGTAGCACATATGAATTACTTAGCATCTCTTAGAACACAAATGGTCACTGAAACACCATGAACAGTTCTGCCTTTCAGCAGATGTCTTGATTCCAAGGTCAGAGTCACGAAAGAAACTGGAATGACTCCTGACACATGGGAAAGTTGCCAGAATGTCTGAAGATCTACCTTGCTGGTCAACTGAAATCTGTATTACATAGTAGCCTCTTCTGGTTTTGAAGCTGTGGCTTCCCTACACCAAGCAACAGAGGGAAGAGTGTCAAACACTCCCTACTTTTGGAAGGTCATGAAGATTTTGCCAATACTACACATTTGCACTATTTGAAGAGAGCTTGAAGGATGGCACTGGTAAACTTTGATCACCACCTGCCCTACAGAAGACAAGCTCATTTCAAACCAATGAGTAACTGGTCAGCAAGTGCCCAGGGTTGCAAGTCTTCTCTGGGTGATAAACACCTGAAACTTTGTGCATTGAAAAATCTGAATGTAGAGAAGCATGAAGAAGTTTCCTGACTACTGCTACTTTTTCCATTTTCTTAAGACAATGCAGCTTGTTTTCTTGACCCAATCCACAGGGGAGGAATACAGCTGCAGTGGTAAGAACTGCCAGAATCTTATGCTGCTGCCCATCTCTTTCCTCTGAGAAAAGGATGTTCAGAACAGTTGTGTCACTTCTTTATTACAGGTATCCTATGACTGCAGTATCTAGGCTGGAAGGATTAAATTCTCCACTCCTGCCCAATGGTGCTTTGCAGCACATTGCCCAAATGCACAGTGCTGAGATAGATCAGGGAGTAGGTACTGCATTGTCACTTGAATTGCATGAAGAAAAATAAGACTTGAGAAGATTTCTGTGAGTGAAAACAGCATGTGTGTCATGATTAAAAGTCCTGATGATGAAGAAGCAAAGGTTCACAGGCCTTCCTTCTGGAAGCCTCAAAGCTAGTGCAGTTGGAAGGTTTAGCTCAGGGAACTAGATTTTAACTAGTTCAGAGTAAGCCACTGGACTGTATATAGGACATGTAAGACTGTGTTGTTCTATATATCCTTTTTTCTACTAAAACATCCCAAATGCCAACATAAGCACGGCCAGAGCTTCAAAAACAAGTTTTACCCTCATTTGAGCACACTCAGCTATGGACTTCAGTACATATACACAGATTTTGAAAAACATTTCCTAATTAAAAAGAAAACTTTCCATACACAAGTAGTTCAATACCACATTACATAAATTTGATTTCACACACACACACATTGTACATAGAAAGCAACATAAGAAAGAGCTGTTACAAGGTTCTGAATTGTTTTCTCCTCTCCAAAACAGTGAGATTTAAGGGTAGAACATATGCCTATCCAGAACCCCGTATCCCAGCTAATTAAAAAGCAGTTTCCCCCCTCCTGTAATTTCTAATCAGCCACAGAGTACACAAGGAACATACATGCAGCTGATTGCTCTTCTGTGCAGCTTCAGTACCTAAAAGCTATGTCCCTTTGCTACCACCACTCTGTTTCCCACCAAACTAAACTGTTCAGTCTAGGACATGGTCCGTCTAGGAGACGGACATATTTATACACAAAGAACTAGTTATATATACACATATTGTTAATCAGCAACTCTTAGGTGCCTCAGCTTTCTGTAGAAACTAGACAGGACATCTGTGGGCACACAGGCTCATTGGTTTCTACAGCAATCCAAGCATTCTTCCCCACAACCAGCACTTCTCACCATGCTGCAATTCCAACATCAGATTCAATTTTCAAAAATAATGTTCTGTCAGTTCTGAAGAACTTTAAGCTCATGTCTAAACTAATGTCAATAACAGATCACAAACTCATTTAAAAAAAAACAAAACAAAACAAAACACATGCATATAGAAAAAGTCTTGGATCCAGCATTTATTACAAGACAAGAGAACTCTGCTAGCTCAATCATATCAGACACAGATCAATTATAATTTAATAACTATTCATATTTTATTACCTATGAAGTTCAAAAGCAGGGTGTCAGCATCTTAAAGTCCTTTTCTAATCATTAAACAGTTATGTTCTAGTTTAATGAAAATGGGAGAATCTGTTTTAATTGCATAAATTATTCTGTACTTCTTAGAACTACAGAAGGAGACCAACAAAATATCTGTGAATATTTATCTTCACATATTTCCTTACATATTAACAGCTTTACAAAAGTATCAGGAGGGAGTACTGATTTAGTATAATGATATAGCTAAGTGTTAGGTTGAAATTCCTTACTCATTCTCTTATTAAGGAATGAGTAAGCATTCTCAAGCCACAATTAAAGACTTGGGGTGCCCATTTCAAGCCAAAGTACAGACCTTAATCAGCAAAATACTGTAACATGTCCAAGAGCAATTTAGAATCACAATTGTGCTCTTCTTGAAAAATGAAAGGACCGAGACCTTTAACAGATTTCAAGTTGGACATGAAAAGGAAGGCTGAGTTATACAGGTGCCAACTATTTTTTAAAATCTTGGCGTCTAGAATTCTACTCAGACTTTACATGGTATAAATCTATTTTTTAAAAAGCCACTGAATTTAAAAAGAACTAAAAAAATGTTTATTTTTAAATCAAATATTTACCTTTTCTCACATAATTGTTGGGGATTTTGCACATCTTTACAAAAGATTAATTCTTACTGCCATGTTTCTAGTTTAGAAAAACAATTAAATATTTGAAAGAAGCCAAAGTTCCTAAACACAAAATACCAGTACTTCAGTAGCGTTCATTTCATGAGCTCAGTTATTTGCACATGTAAATTATCAAAGGTTACAGTTCTACAATGAAACCTTTTTGCTCTGAATTAAAAGCATGCAAATCAGACTACTGCAATATTCACTCTACACAAATACATTTACTGATTTAAACTTCTGTTCAAGAAAACATCAAGTACTCCATAAACAGATTTAACTAATTTGCTTTTTATATTTTGTACTTAGGCAAATTAAGAAGTTTCCTAGTTTACAAATGACTTGCTAGTCTTAAGATTCTTAAATATACCTGTGCAAGACAAGGATTCTACAATTGTTTTAACTTTTGAAATGGAAACAATTATGACACATCCCTTATGTTAGAAAATTTCATACTGACCTCTACATGGGTACCAAAAGGCTTGTATTCTTTGAGTCAGCTGGGTTACCAGTAAGAGTCATAGGTCATTCCCTTGAACACATCAGCTACAAACAGAATTTGCTAGTATACTTCATAGACACGAACTCCAGAATACGGAATCAAGCAGAACCTTGGCTGTTCAGCTAAGCACCTTCAAAACAGCAAAATCCGGAACTGTTCACCTTTGGACACAACCATTAGCTGAAATCTACAAGTTAGTAGATGAGGAAGAGTCTCATTCATCTACCTACCCCAACTTTCTATTCATTCCTGTCTAATTCACACATGAATTAATCTTGAATGATGTAACTTTCTAGAAGTGAAATAGTACTCTTTGAAAGCCAGGAGTCATGTACACAGCTAACTTCCACCTTCAGCAATTCACAAGGTACCTGATTCTCTAGGGAGGCACTGGGGATCCTAGTTGTCGATAATGGGAAAGAAAGTCCATATACCATGTAAAGGGAAGGGCAAAAGATTTTTAAAAGCAGTTTACCCCGGTCTTTCCACAGATACATGCATTTAATCACATAGTGGAAAACTTACCCCTCCTCCCAAAAATCAATTTTTCTTTGTTGTCATGCATAAAAAAATAGGACACTTGCATGCATAATCAGCACGAGCCTTCTTACCCTTTCGTCCCATGATTGAGAAATCAATAGCAAACAATGCTGCACATGAAGGTTAATCGACTGATAGGAAAACCAGTTGCAAAGCGATTTCTGTAAATAACAACGATAGCCATACTTTAATAAAACCTGAAAAAACTATTAAGCTACATTTTAACATTCGGTGAACTGTCCATGTACAGTTTAAAAGCACATAAAGGCTTTGATGGGGACAGAATTAAGTTCATCTCTAAAGCATTTGATTTCCTATGTTATGTGCCCAGATTGCGCACATATAAATGACAACAGCTGAAAAAATAAATTCTTCAGGTTTTGACAAGGAATGGATGAAACAAAATTGTTCATTTCTTGGCTATACTGAAGTGTGTTCCAAAACAAGTGGAAGGAATGAAAGGAGGAATGATGTTAATGGTGTTACTACACATTATTTGCAATGTGTTAATACAAGTGATTTTCACTTTCTGTGGAACTGCTCCTAAACATTAACTTTCCCAAATGGGGTTAGGATGATGCGTCCATAGAGAGAATTAACAGCTAAGAGAAAACAACAAAATGAACATTTGTTCAAAATTAACAAGTCTTAAAGAAATCCATGCAGATTCATTAAAAAATATGGAAGCAACCACCCCAATGGCACACAAAGTTGCTTAGGGTATCATGAGTGAAACAAACAGATGTACAAAGAGCTACAGTTTTCCAGCTACAAGTTCCTGGGTTTTTTTTATTAGCTTAATCAAAGGATACATTTAGAGAAGTTACTACTTTTTCTTTTCAGTGTAGAAAAGACAATCACCTAAAAATCAGCTGAAAAAAATCTGTATCTAAGTGTTTACATATTGAAAGCATTTATTGTATATTATTATGTAAAGAACCCATTACATATTTTGTGACCATAGTATTATAATAGATACAGATATTCTGCAATACAGTTATTTTCCTTTACTGGCCTAGGTCTAGCAAATGGCAAACTGCCGAAGGAAGCCCAAACCATGACATACCCTTGGCAGCTGTTTTTCAAGTTCCTGTGTTCGTTACGTTAGTAGCTGAAAGATGGACTTGATACAGGGCTGCTTGTGTTTCTCATCCTCTAAGGTACTAGAATTAAGCAGCAGACAATGATTCGAGATACTCCCCCATGTAACTCTTCTGTAATAGCCAAAATATGAAAATTTTACGGGATTATAATGTATTTATTTTACCACTATTCTAAGTAGTCAACAATACTGTCAGAAAACTAATAGGGTTTCTACTGCCTATAAAATAAATTGAAGCAATTATGAAAAATGCTTCATTAAGTGGAAGGTCCCATTTAGGGTTTTAAAGTATCAAGGGTACATGAGAAACATACTCCAGATGAGGAAAAGAAGTATGTTAGATAGAAAGAGTGGAGAAAATTATTAATTAGAACTATGGCTTAATTTTCACTAAAAACATTAGAATGCTTAGCCCATGAAATATTTATACAGACAGATTTAGGAATACATCTCCAGCCACCATGGGTATTTTAGAACTGTATTTGACAGGAAAATAAATCTTCCCTTCTCATTAACAATCTTGTTAGTACTTACTTATTATATACAGAATAAAAACTAGAATTGCAAAAGACAAATAAATGAATTTCCCAAAATTGTTGTGAGGAAAGAAACCCAAAATGAGGAGATTATCTGCCTCTTAAAACGCGTTAAGAACATTAAATACGAGTTAAGAATTCACTCATTTCAAATTCCATTTCAAGTGCTGTTTTCAAGTGCTGTTTTCCTTCCTACGCTTGGCAAGGAAGCTCTATTCAAAAAGAAAATTATAATTTTAAAAGTTTGTCAGGGGTTTTTTGTTTGGGGGGGAGGGGTGGGTTGTTTGTTTGTTTGAAGACCATGAAGCAACTTAACTGAAAGCAGTAACATCCAAGAACAAAGAAAAAAGACAATCACTATTCAATTGTTCTATCTTCTATTTACTTTCATCTCACACAAACTTGGGAAGCCACCAGTACACACCAACTGCAGACTAGTTGCCTCTGCAAAGACAACTGGCAAAAAGCCACACGGTGTTTGGAAAGCTGAGGAGACAAAATGTTACGTAGTTTAATGAGAAGCAATCAATGCATTGAGCATACTTGGAGACGCATTCTGAAGTTACCAAAACAGTCACTTCACTGTAACCAAGAACAGGCCAAATCATGGAAGATTCTCCATGTAACTGACACATGTATCTCTTAAATCAGAGTGGTCTCTTTCTAACTGGCAAATATTTGACAGAACAGCATAGGGGATATTCATATTACTAAATTTCACAGAAGTAATTCAAGGGAAGAATGTGGGAAAATTACATTTGTCAAAATCCTTATTTTTATTTATTTGTTCTCTTAATTTGCATGACAGTCAGTCATACAAGGACCTGCTAATCAGCAGCTAAAATCAGTTTAATGTAACAATCATTAACAAAACCTTGAAAAGCAAAGAGATAATTAAGTATGTTAACGGCATAAGTAAGAACAAGAGAAAAGAATAAGAAAAGAAAAAAGAAAAAAAAATCACACGCATAGCTATCACAAGTAAAATACATTCTTATAGTCAGCAGGTGTTCTCACCTGTATCACACATAATTTTTCTAGTCCAAGCAATTTAATTTTAGTATAAAATCTGCCTTTAAGTTAAATATTTAATTGAAGTCAGGGAATATAGCCAGTAAGTAGGTTAGCTGTTTCTGAAAAAACTCATTATCTACCGAACTGTGTTTCAAGCATCTGATTAAGTGTGAATATCTGGAACATAATGTCCAAAAAGAAGAGAGTCTTAAAGAAATGTTTTGATATATGATTTAGCTATGCTTTTTTCCTTAACAGAAGCATTTGTAACGTTTCAATCCAAATGCAGCCAACAAAAAAACCTACCAAAACCACCCATGTTCCATAACAGAAGTATGTTAAATGAAATTATCTGCACAAATTATTGAATAGGGAAATTGAGAGCAAGCTTGTGACAAATTAAAAACACATACTGCCTGTACTGCAAAGGCTATCTGGTTACAAGTTCTTTGGCTCTGTTTTTAAATAAAAGGACTAATTAATCTTTAATCCACAGTTTCTTTGTGATAAGGCACAGCTAAATCAGTTAATAAAATAGCTGTGGCTCAAATCGATCTACTCCTACTGTGTTATAATAGTGAAAAAACACATTTGCTTTCTCAACATTTCAGAACTTGCATTTCAACTTCAGATGAAGACACCATGTTTGTAAGCATATCTTGCATCAATGCCCATGTTATTTGCACAAGAGGAGATATACGTAAAGTTATAGGTACAAAGAATATAGGGAAAAGCAATGCTTTGGCAAGGTTGCTACAAGTGCTGCTGCAACTATATAGCATTACACCTCCACTACAGACTAGATGTCAATACAGATGCCATGCCATGGCTAGTCAAAACCAAGCACTTTTAATCTTAAGAGAGCAGATTGAAAATTTTCTACTTACGGGCTATTACTGTATTGAGACTAAAACCTTAGCATTATTCCATTAAGGACTCAATGCAGCACTATATCTCCATATTCTTAAATGGGATCACTAAACAGCAATATCAATAGAAAATTTGATAATCCAATATGTAACAAACAACTACTGCAGAGACCAGCACATATGACTGAAATGAGGTTAAATGAGAAGAACATTACCTTTGCTTATCTGCTGATGTTCATCTCTCTCCCTCTCAATACCACATCCCCGTTCTGACTACATGCCTATTTTTTGGACAGTTAATATTGAGGGAGATAAAAAGTATATTGTTCTGTGAACGTTCATGTACAATAACTTCCAGACTGACTTCTAAAGTGTCTCTAGAAACAGCTAAAGTCCCCAGAAAGACTAATTAAGTCTTCTTGTCCAGTCTTTCCATAATACCAGTATCTTGGCCTCTCCTGATCTTCCAAAACCACCACTTTTAGACCTAGACATTCCCCAACTACTGTACTGCAAAAAAGGGGTAAAAATATTACCAGGAACTGATACAGAGACTCAGGAAAGCAAGCAGGACAACACTGGAAGAGGGAGTTGGTCAGGATGACCCCAAAACTCTATCAAACTTTCCTTTTAACTAGATATTATTATTCTACTTCATTTATAAAGAACTTGTTCTAGCATGACGGAAAACATCTCTGGAAAATATTTCACTCTAAGAGCCTTTTCTACATTTTATTCCAAAAGATGCTCAACACACTCGTTGATGTGTGGGATGAGAGAACTCCATGTGAAAAAAAAAAAAAAAAAAAAAATCCCAGCTTCTGCAAACAACTGAGCTTTTCAGATTTCAAGGACAAATACTTAAAGATTTCAAAGTAACACTAAATGGCAGCAACCTGTTTCATCAACATGCTCTGAAAAGAATCCTGTGGAATCTCTAAAGAAGCCTAAATTAGCAGGCAGAAACTTTCCCTTTCACATGCAACAAAGTTGAAGTCTTGAAGGCTGTCTCTATGCACATTGATAAAAAGTACAAGTAGCCACAAAGTGATGCTTGCTTGCATTAAAATCTAATCATAGTTCTTCATCACCACAATTTTTGGAAGGAAAATACTAAGAAAGTACTGTTATTTTGTAAGAATTGCAACACACACGCATCTGTTAGGTTACCTACCCTTCACCCACACACTTAAAAAACTCATCAAATATACACAGATGAGAAGTAAATGTCTGCATAGTTCTGAATGTCTTACTACAGATAAATATTGCAACCAGTTGTTCTGGGCTCCGTTAAGTTCCATCGGACTCTGTAGTAATGCAGACTCTACATGCATTAGGGTAAATAGTGTTAATAATGACTCTGAACATAAGCATACCTCGTTTTGGGGCGGGGGTGGGGGGGTGGGGGGGAATCTTACTTTTCCAGTTTAATTGTTTAAAAAACCCACACATTCCTTCACAGCAAAAGTGACTACCATGATAGAGGCCTTAATAGTACTAAACACTGCAATCAAAACACAGCAGCAGTTCACTGTATTACAAAAGTTGAACGACTACAGTCGGAACAATTTATGCCAGCTGCTTCTCATGTAAATATACAATACATACATATTTGCCACTATTTTGTTACAAAAACTCATGCCTATGTAGAGAAATAATTTCAACTACCAAAAAAGTAGAAAACACCTAAATACTTATAGTAAGGTATTTTACATGACAGTGGTTCAAACAACACAACATAGAATTACTGTAAGACATTTTTAGTACCCAGTAGTCACAGCTTATTACAAATCTTAAGTCACTGGGAAAAAAAAAAAGCTCAAACATTTCCTCATGAAATTAAAACATTTGTGAAATTCATTACAAACCTATAATTAAAGTGCACTCAATATGATTGGTACTGTAACTTTATGAAGACTTCTTTATCCTCTGGATAAAGCAGACTGCTTTATCCAAAGACTGGTGTTAGTAATTTTACTAGAGACCATGCAGGATTTTTCTAAATAGAAAACAGAAAAATAAAAAAAAAAAATTTAGTTGGAATTAATACTATTATAACACATTTTGTAACCTCAGCCTTTGTGTTAGGGAAATTTGCTACTCTTCAAGGTAAATAATAATTTGATTCTTAGAAACCCCTGCCTCAAAAATCTCAATTTAACTTTGTTAAAAATGTTAAGTCTTATCACTTTATATCCTAAATAGTAATTCTATCTTCTGTAAAAAATATTTGTCATTTTCCAAAGATAGGATTATAGCTATATCAGAATATCTTTTTATTTTCTGAATACAACTATTTCAGAACACACTTTAAATCATAAAATTCATCAATGTTAAACTGTGAACTTCTTATCAAAAAGGAAAATGCAGAGCCCATACTAGGTTCCTTTGAAAAAATATACGGAGATTTACAAAGGCAGAGGACAGATAATATTGAGATCTTAAATATCTTAAAAATGACAGCAAGTATCATAATTTGGGTTTTTTGCATTTTAATTTTGGTAGAATTTTTAACCCCCAAAGAAAATATCGTAATAGTAAACACCCCTAAATACTGTCTTAACGTACTTAAGGTAACAATACTTACTGCCAGGCATTGTTAATCAGGAACCTGTCTTCAATTTTGCAAAAATAATAAGCTATAAAGAAAACAAAAAATTAAGTCAAGACAATAGCTTTAGACAATTTACGTCGAAATATGCACAGAAACTTACACAGAATGAGCCAAAGTCACATTCTTCAGCTCCAATATCAAAGAGGCTGTTACCACAGAAACCCAGATATCATTTTATCTGACCAGACTATATGTAGGTTTTGCCAGTTCTTGAAATTTAGACATTCTGTTCTTGCATTTGATGCCCAAATAAACATTTTTCTCCATATTTATTGGGATGACCTTTCGAACTGCCACTGTTTAGGATGCCAAATAGTGTAGCCTTACAGGATACTTCCACTTCAAATGTAAATCACAGCACTTCTCCACTAAAATGCCTGTGAAAGGTTTCTGTTCTATACAAAGAAAAACGATGCTGAAAAACCTGCGTTGCACTTTATAGGACATTTTTCTCCCAGTATCAAAAAAGACAGATTTTAGATCAGAGAGCAAACTACAATAGCTGCTCAAAGGATTTTTGATGCAATTAAATATCTTCATACAATTAACTCAACTGAAGTTACAACAATCCGTTTTGGGGATAAAAATAGCCTAATCTACTGTTTAATTAATTAGCATTAAAATGCAAATCATTTGAAGATTTTTCTACATTAAAGCAGAGCATTTGGGTTTTATTAACTGCCAAATGCAACTTCCCTGCAAATGTACCTTTTCACAAACAAGAAAAAAATCTCAGTTAAAGAGACTGAGTGTTGCTGTTTTCAAAGATAAAATAAAAAAATTAAATAAAAGATGTTCAGCTATTAGTTGTTTATATATGCACACCAAAAAACTGTAATTCCAGACACTGATAATGTGAGAACAAACATTTTATTTGGTCACAAAATATGTTTTAATGACCACACACTAAAGCAATATTCATAGTTGCTAAAAATAAACTTTATTCTCATTGTACATGTATTTCAATCAAAGGTTCCAAATTGCTGATAGCAACTGTGATTAAAAATAGTGCTTCAAAGTAATTTATTTAAAATATCCTATCCTATTAGAAGACTGTATGTCCCTCTCCAAGGACAGAGTTAGAAGCAGCATAATTTTGTAAAAGGAAACATGTGCTGTGGATTGTGATGTTCAACAGACACATGGAAAAGTGAAATCTCTAATTCAGAGTGTAGTTAAGAACTTAGCTGAGAGATTACAGAAGACAGAATTACTGACATATCAGAGCATAAAAATGCAAAGAGCCTGATGAGAGGTTCAAGGGAGTCAAGTGCCAGAGACTCAGAGTGTTTTACTGACCATCACTAGCAATCAGGAATTCAATACATTTTGCTAGAACATTATCACTGTTGTTGCTAGCAAAGTCAACTAACTTTAGAAGATATTAATGCAGAAATTACTAGAAAAGTTGTATAAGCAACTAAGACAAGTGTTCGAATTGAAGATTTTTGGTTCTGTTTTTAAATAATTCACTGGATTTTTAATCATTTTATGATCTGTAACAGGACCAAAAATTCAATATGGAGGGGGCCTGGCTTCTACATGCAGAACAGACTACACAATTTCCTCTCCATAAAGTGTTCAATCACTGGCTCATTAGGCCTAGGGCAAAGTTTAGTCCACAGATGCTGGTATGTGTCACAGTAGAACAGAACTAAACTAAAATTTCCCACCATGAGTCTGCTCTGCTGTTTGCCACTGAATTAAATTTTACATATCAAGAGAGGGGAAAAAAAAAAAAAAAACCACAACCAGAATTTGATGAAGTAGAACTTGGCTACAATTAAAAGAGAGAGATGGCAAATCATGAGATATAATTCAGTTTCCTAAATAGTCTAACACTTACTGTTTAACATATTCCATGTCATTTTGTGATATTTGACAGATCACCAGAAGCAAGTTAAGGATGTTATGTACCTATACAACGTCTCCTGCACCAAAGCAACTGACTCCTGGATATTAAAGAGGTAAATAAGAGTCATGTCTACTTTTCTGTGGAGGACTAAAAGTTATTTTGTTTTCCTAAGGATATAATAATGATTCTAAACACAATTATAATCAAAGTGCAATGCTACTGAATGTACCTTAAAAGGCAGATTAACACTTGTATGACACAAGTCATTTTTCTTAACAAAAACTTTCAGTTTCGTTTTAAGGAGATTCTACACAATTTGGATAGGAAAGGAAATCCAAGGTCAATTCATTGCTCTAACAGATTCAAGCAGCACTAACATAGGAATAAAAATACATTCTGTTCGACTTATTAGTTCTGATCATCTTCTTCCTCCAGTTATATGCTTACATGTGGTTTTTTTTCATTACTTCAATGTGGGATCTGAAATTAAAGGATAGTTTATAAGCACAAACTATTTCTTATTATCACAAGATTCCATAAATGGCACTAAAAGCCAAACAGAAGAGCAGACATCTTTTTCCTGTCTGCTCTAAAACAACAGATCTCTGTAAAAGATCTAAAATGGAAAAATGTATATATCCTTGTGCTACAGATAAAGAAACAGAAGTCAGCATACCTGAGGTTTTGTATTCTCTTTTAATAAGTCCACCATTATGTTATTCTATTATGTAACACTATAAATGATTAACTTGATTTTGAGTATTCAAAATGAAATTGCCAGCTGGGCACCTATCCATTCCTCCAAATTACGCCAAAGCACCTCTGACAGTCAGGCAATCCAAGCTGGGCAGGCATGAACTGAAAAATTAAAAATACACTGCACATTAAGTTTTTACATCACTTGGTTCCCCACTCATATTTCCTGTTTAAAAAATTAATCAATGCCTTTAGTTTTGAAGGTAGGCAAATGGCCAGTGCAATGTGAGATTAGTAACTCACACGCTCATTCCTAAATATAGACAGGCTCCAACTACAATTCCCAGAATCCAAAAAATGGATTGGATTATTATGGTTTATCTTAAAATAAGACGGATTTAGACAGCACAGTGCAATTCTGTGAAAGTACCTGACTTGATTTTGAATTAGCTTTCTCAGGTAGAGAAGCAATGCCACACATGAACTTGGCTGTATTAATGAGGCTACCCTGTTCTCTCACCCAGGAGAGTTCAGCTAAACAGGCACATCTAAAAGGACATTTGTCCTGTCTCACCTTAGAGAATTCAGTCTTCAGCAGATGGTTTTAGGACAAGAAAAACCCTGCACATTAAATAAGTGTTCCTTAGCAACCCTTCCCACCATCTCAAAGGCTAGTTTAACCCAATATCCATTTCATTGGCAAAATTAAAAGCAATTTTCCTATGCCTAGGTACATATATTGCCAGTGGTGGGTTAAAAATCCATCAGATAAATAGTTTTTGCTCTATTCCAACTATAGAAAACATGATTTGCTTTTACTTAAAAAAATAAAATATCTTCAAAGTTGTTTAAAAATAACACAGTAATTTTACAAGAATTACTTCATTACAGAGTTAGGCTGGGTAGTTAAAATTCACTGATACCAACCAAAGCTGTTTCTAACCTGTACATTTTACAATTTAGATTTCATAATTAGAAGTGCAATCCCCTTTCATTATACTTGAAGTTCAATTGCCAAGTCTGATTAGTATTCTAATGCCTCCTTCCACTTGCACGTAATATAAAATTTGTTTATTCTTTTCTCCTGCACAAGTTTGGATCAGAAGTAGGGAGAAGTTACTCTTCACCATTAACTGCAAACATTTTCATAACAGGATGCCAAACTTAAATATTTAATTTTAAAAGTTGTTTAATTACAAACTGTATTCCAATTCCCATTTTTGTGAGTTTTTTCCTGAATCAGAAATCAATCCCATTCTAGTAGCATTTTTTTTTAGACAAATATTAAAAGTGTTATTAAAAGGCTTACATAAAATTTATGCGTAAGCCTTTACATGTATCAGGGCACTACAATCAAGATTTCAACCCCAAACCACCAATCTCCCAGGGAAGTTTTACCACACGTTTAAGAGCATCCATACACTGAGTCTTCCAGCAAGATGCCCTGAATACTAAAGTTACTCAAGAAAACATTCCAAATTTTTTTGAATGCATTACAAAGGCTTCAGGCAGTAGAAGATTACCTCTATCTTCCCAAAGCCTTGGCTGTTACTCCAGTTTTAGCTTACCTACTCAATTTGCACAGCAAACACCTGATGTAACTTTACAAAGTATAACATCTGGGCTAGCAAACTTGATTTTCACATAGGAATTAAAACTCTGGTTCTAAGTTACAGGCTTTTCCACAAGTTCTCCAACAGAGAACAGAGATCTCTCAATCCATGCCAGGATCTTTTCTTCCCAGTATCTCAGCTCAAAGTACCATGGGATACTTCCCCAGATGTATTCAGCTTAACGAAAGAGAAGTTGTACTATTATTAGTTCTCAGTAATAGGATTTGTGAACTTACACCACACTTATCTAAAGTATGGCTCCGTGCTGCACAAATAACTTTAAAGTAAAAGATGAAGCTATTTAAGAAAGCTCACAGTGTAGTCCTTTTGTAAATTTGCATTGTGTTCAGTTAGTGCTTAGCAAGACCTCGCTGTGTTATGGTCCATTTGAAGAAAACCAGCTTAGGGAAATCCCAAAGCCACAGTCCTCCACTGCTTCGCTGCTTTCAGACCGATACCTCGGGGATGTCTGACCACATCAGACACGACTGACAAGATTTTGACTTATGATCGTCTCACAGAAGGCCTCTACCTCCGGAGGAGCGTCATGCAGGCACCGCTCAACAGTGGCAGGACCTCAAGCCCTCTCCTGGGAAAGGCAAGGAGCCACTACAAGCCTCCCGGGACAGCTTTTGCGGTGAGCAGCCCGGACGGACGGCGGGGAGCCTGCCCGCCGGGAACAGCGCTCAGCAGCGCCCGCAGGGGCACCTCGAGCCGGCTGCCCCGCTGACAGGGCGCGGGGCGCCGGGGTACGGGCTGAGGCGATGTCCTGCGGCTTCTTCTCCCGCCTCCCTCCGCCAGCCGCCCCCGCCGCCCAGAGGGGTCCCGCCGCGGCAGGTGGGCCCGAGCCTCCCGTCGCGCCCCCGCCGCCTCTCCTCAGCGCCCGCCCATCTGGCGCGGCCTCCTCGCTCCCAAAAGCGGAAAGCGGGGAAGGGAGCGGAAGAACGGCAAAAGGAGATGGCTGTGAAGGTGAAGATAACGAAAGGGACCTCTTCCTGGCTGCCCCAGACTCACCTCAGCCACCTCTCCGACTCGGTTTAGCAGCCGCCATCTTCCCCCCAACCCCCCCCCTTCAGTTGCCTGGGGCGCAACGCACGCCGGGAGCTGTAGTTCTGTGAGGAGCCCTGCCGTGTCCTTCCTCCGCCCATCCCTCCCCACACACGAGCAACGACAGAGGGGTCACGGCGGAAGAAGGAGCACCCCTGGCACGGCTCGGCGGCCCTGGGGCAAGTGGCCGCCCAGGCAGGGCGGAGCGTGGTCGGGGAGGGCGAAGGGCGCCGCGGGCGGACACAACTCCCGGCACCCTTTGCGGCCCAGGCTCGCCGGCGCCTGGAGGCAGAGGGGCGGGGGCAGCTCGCCGTGCTCGCCCCGCCCCGCCCTCCGGGCCCCGCCCCCGCCTCGCCGGCGTCTTCCCGCGCTTCCTGGGTCACGTGCCCAGCGCCCCTCCGCCTCGGGCGGCAGCGGTCGCAGTAGCAGTGGTGCCGGGGGCCGGGGCACCCGCTCTGGTTGGCCGGGTGAGCCGAAACCCTGAGGGGGAGGCTCTGTCTGAGGGAGATTCGGCTGTGCTGCCGCTAAAACCTTCATGTTCCTGTGGTGGCGGCCCTGGCGGGTGATGCGTGTGAGGAAAGCTGGTGCTCTGTGAAGGACAGTAGGGTGCCTGAGAGGGCGAGGGCATTTCGGTTTTTTAAACAATGTGAAGTCAAAGTTGGACCCGAAAACAGTGTTGGCAGAAGATTTTTGGCCTGGCAGTGTGTTTCTGCCATTATTAGTCAGAACTGGACAGCAGGAGGGAGCTGCGGTTGTGCTCGGCTCCAGTTACCCAAGGACTGAAGGAAGGGGCCAGGCTGGACGAGCTGTGCTCGGTGGCTTGACTGAAACCAGTGTTCAACGGTGTACAGACAGTTAGGAATAACCCAAATGGAAATCATGTGAAACAGCTACTGATCCAAGGCAGCATAATCTCTTAATCTGTTCTCCTTGAAATAATATTACCAGCTTCAAAATCTGATGTATTTGATGCCTTGATTTTCTAGACAGGCAAGGGGAAATCTGAAAAGTTTGTTTTCTGTTGCAGATAGTTCCTTCTGAAGGAAGACATGCCAGTCCAACTGTCAAGTTAGGTGGATGAGTCTAAGGTATTCTCCACATTTGAGTCTATGTATTTCACTGACTTCAGGTCTGCTTATGTTACATGGGGTGAAAAACTAGCATTTAATTTTCTTATGCTTTTTGAATTTTATTTTCCTTCCTTTCACCGATAGTAGAAGCAGGATCAGTGTTTCTGACTTCTGTTCCTTGAAAATAATTCCTGAAAATGTGAAACTGGGGAGGTGAGATGTCTCCATGTCTCGCAGTTTTCAGCAGTATCCAAAATATATGTTAATTTGGGAAGATTGGCAAGACTATCCACATGTGGGTGCTACTGGGGGAGTTAAAAGAGTAAACTAATGTCTTTCTTGTTTGTTTATATGATTTCTGAAATATGGCTTACGGTTTTGAACTCTTGGGGCCAAACATAATGAAAATAATAACAGAAATTGAACAGCCTGCCTTCCATAGATATGCATATTGAGTCACTGCCTACAAAGCATAACCTGTTGGGATTAGAGTGCAATTTGTTAATGTTTCAGCCAACAACAGTCAGCACTGAGATATTCTGTATAGCTACATTTGTCCTTTGTCCTTCAAGTATAGCTGGTGATAATAATCCTCCTGGTTCTTTTCTGAAACGTAGAAGAAAGTTTTAATAAATTTTTCATCAGTCATGGTGTCAACTCATCATGTCAGATGCAGCTTTAGTTCAAAGATCATTGTTCTGACCATCAGCTATAGGCAGTCTGCTCTCTTTATTGAAGTGTTTCATTCAAGCTATTTGTCTTATTTTTCTATTAGCTGTGCATAAGGGCATGCAGGCTCCAACGTATTTGTCATGCCATATGGTTTCAGGAAAATGCTGGCAAATAGTGCAGCTACTAGTTCTTACTAGTTGTCTGAATGAGACAAGCAGCAAGCCAGGTTGGTGTTCATTCAGCCACTRCTCACATATTTGAATGTAACACTGTGAGTAACATGTCCTGATTTCTCTATTTTTCTTTTGGTTTAAGAGACACTAAAACAATTTAAAACCAAAGTTTCAGTTGTCCGACGTTACAGCTCCTGTGTCTGTGATGAATACCTTTTATTCTCTGAGGGTTTTTGAAATGTTTTCCTCCATTTTTATTGTGTTACAAACATCTGTGAATATGGAGTAGACTTACAAAGCTCAAATCATAGAATAAATACAGTGTTGGGATTGATGTTTGAAGAGAGCTGATATGTTTTAAAGCAGGCCTCTTTTATGACATTATTACATAAACCATGTGGTAGCTAATATTCAATAAAGTCAGTAAAGCCCTTAGCATAATTGTAGTGCTGTTGTTTAAAACAACTGTTTTCCTAATTCAGTTTCAAAACAGAGCAAACAGCTGTAGTCTATGAATATGAATGTGTTGATCTCTGTGAGCTTCCCTATGTGTTATGTAATGGGTAGCAAATTTAATTGTGGAATACAATAATTTTTCGTTTTAGTGAGGACATCAGAAGAGTATCCAGCCACCTTTCTGTCCAACACCCATTTTTCATTTACTGCCAATGAAAGATGGACCYGATCCTTTGACTACATCGAGGGTGACAATCAAACTACCCAGTAAGATTAAGAAAAAGTTTAATTACACACATATGAAATTGCTGCATGGGTAATTTGCAGCCAAACTGTTTGGTTTTACTTCCCCTCCTCCCAAGCCTATCTAAGTGGACTGGCCAGTTTTGCTTGAACATCTCCTAAATCTTCTGGAGCAACATGCATTCATACATGTGTTAATCCACACATGCACAAAACTCTGTGTCCCGTGTGACCTGCCTTTTTTTTTTTTTTTTTTTTTAAAAGTGATAATCATTACATAGGCATAGCTTTTAGAGCTTTCACTCTAGAAGTACCTAAAGTGCAAGACAGAAATGTCCTGTTCCGTGGCCAATAATAAAACGTGAATTGCATTAGTAATTTGGCAGTAGCAGTTCTATTTTCTAATTAGATTACTAATTCACATAAAAGTACTATCAAATGTTCAGTGTCTGCAGCAAAAAGTACCTTAGTTTGAAATGCTAGTGGAGATTCAAAAGGGTAACAGGAATGGTTAGTTAGCCTTAGATGGTCTAAGAGTATGAGCTCTTTCCAAGGAGTTTTAAAGAAAAGGGAAAAAAAAAAAGAAGTAACAAATCTCAAAGGAATTAATGTACCCCAACAACAGTATAATGCAGGAATAGTAGAAAGTTAATGTTACTTTTATACCCGTGTAGGAAAGATACAGTTAAGCTTAAAATGTTGTAGATGATAGAGAAAAATAGATAAGGAAATGTACAGTACTTATCAACAGAGACAAGTGAAGGCTGAACAGGTGAGTGATTTACAGCTGCTCACCRCTGTGTTGTAAAAATCCATTATAGCAATTCATTTTGGCTTTCAATAGTGAGAAAACAGTAGTTTTCATAGCAATGACTCCGTGGCTTGCTCAGCCACCAGTAAAGAAAACCATTCACAAGCATTTCATTGAAATATTTTTTATCTGTATAATCAGTTGGCAATTAAATAATCATTTTATTAATACTTGTTTGGTGGTGTATTTTTCCAGCCTCATATTTTTATGGTTAATTCTATAAATGGGAGGTAATTAACAATATTTTATGACCATCCAAATGTAGTTGATGATAGAAGATGTTTCTACCAAGCATAGTAAGACTGCAGAGATCAGATCCTCAGGGCCTGTGTTAAGACATTTACTCTGTCATTGTTCATTTTGGCAGGAGGCAGAGTGGATGCAAACTGACGATATTAACCAGCCCTGAAAGCAGAGCAGAGAGCTCATGCCAATGCAGCCCCCCAAACCATCCAGTAGTTCCTGGTAGATATCTTTTTTTTTTTCCCCAGTCTCTTGTCAAGCAAGAGTTCTCAGTGACAGCTATGCTCACTAGGAAGACAGCTGTCAGGGGGACAGCAAAAATAGATTGGAGTGATTACATCTTTTTAGAAATTCTCAGAAAGTGCTGAGCAGCCACTGTCATAAAAGTTAGTGTGTTGCAGATGTCTCRGAGCAAGAATCTTAAAATTGCATCCAAAATCCCCAAATACTTTTCAAAACTATGACCATATATAGTTGGAGAATAAATTCCACATCAAAATTAAAGACGTTAATACTACAGAATTCTCATGTGTGTAAGAAAAGTTCTCATATGATATATATATACACATATGCATTTGAAGACAAATAATAATTTATAATATAAATGRTTCACAGATGCTTTATTCTTAAGTCATTAATTGCCCTAAAGTCAAAGAGACTTTACAACAAGTTTATTCAAACACAGAAGGAGACATTCTTATTCCATTGGATTACATACTTTTCATCCTTTCCTCTGGCATCAGGAGTGTCTGTGGTTATACTTTGTCTGGCACATTGGAGCAATTTTGATAGATCTTATTTTTAGGGTTGGTAGTGTTTCTGTAAAGTAAATTGGTTTATAATACCATATTTAAATGAGGTCTGTGTTATTAAAATTTAACTTACTTGTGCAGCTGGGGGCAGAAGGGGAATGAAATGCAGAACTTTCACCACTACAGAGTGGGTGGCAATGTGATGACTCAAATACTGTATGTGAAACTCAGATTTCCTGAAGTGTTGTCTGTAAAGAGAGCTGGCTATGTGTATGGGTCCCAATTGATCACGCTACAGTTCTTCATACTCCAAATCAGTGACATTATGTATTAGTCAAGTTCCCAATCCATTCCACTGAGCTGCTGATGTACCTCAGCGTATTCTGTATATCTCCACTTGAAGCGTTCTCTTCCCTCTGCTATATAATAGGAGAGTAATGTCAAAATTTTTGATTACCATTACATCCAAAAATAGAATCAAATTATTCTCTTCCATTTTCAGTCTCAGCTAGATTTTTTTGTTGAGAATAAATTAAAACCCTCTAGAAAAGAATGAATGTGCTCTAGTTTTGCTGCAAAGAACATTTATTCTGTGTCATTTAAAGTACTGATCACAAATAATGCACATTATGTTCCATGCAATTTATTTTTGTTTCTTTTTCCTTGGTTTCTAAGGCTTTTGCAATCACACTGGTCAGTCCCTAATAACCTGGGAACCAACAGGCCAATTTCAGCCACAGATAGACATCAATAGAAGTCTCACAGGTAAAACGGTTCTGGAGGTTTTGTGAAAATCTGTAAAAGGTTAGGCAAAGCAAACTGAATTAGTGACCTCACTGAGAGAAAAAAGCATCACATGAAGTCAATGGCTTTTTATGCTGCTCAGGCATGCTGTGCATACGAGCTACAGATACTACCAACAACAGTCAGCACAGATACAACACCGAGCCAGGCCTAACATGTACTTCCTTCTTCCCAGATAGCAGTGAGGGAATGTGGGGGTCTGCTGAAAGTATTAGGGGATGAAGGAGGTCATGATGAAAATAAGAGAGACTTGGGATTATTGCAGTGGAGGTACAGGTACGTGCAATGCAAACCCATGGGAAATCAGGTTTCACTGGTTCCACTGATGACAGAAAAAAAAATTATTTATGTTTTTCCTGTTAATAACTTTTGGAGAAAGACATGTCACATCCATTAAAACAACCAAATAAGTTTCTAAAAGGCCTGTGGGTGAGAGCCTCTGCTGGGAAAAAAAAGACTTAATTTCCTATCACAGTGGGCCAGATTCGCAGCTTGTGTGAACTGGCAGGATTAATCTGAAATGAATTGAGTTGTGCTGACATACTGCCAATTGGCCTGCTGTTTTAGGATGTTAAAAATACTTCCAAGCAAATACAGAAAATAAACAAAAAAAATAGGCAGGAATATGTTTAGGGAAAATGGACATAAAATTACAACATGAAAAGCTGTTATGTTGTAATAAGAAATGGTAGGGAGGTAAAATATTAACTATTTTAAGATCTAATATCAAAACTAAGTAGGAGACTCATCCCTTTCTATCCCAAAACATTTCTCTGTTTTCTTTACCCTGTTACAGGAAGTAGTATCAGTTTGGCAAGAAGACCTGGTCTAGGATAAAAGCCTGAAGCATGGATACAAGGAGGAGACAGGGACTGTGAGGAGGAGTCAGTGACGTGGTGAAACATGGAGTGACGTTAGGAGACAAGAGCCTGGGAATCACTCTTGGTTGAAATGCTCAGGGTCATTTATGCTCACTACAGCATCTCCTCTGCTGTGCTAGGAATGGACTCTAAGGCTCTGGAATCCCACCGCCCCTCTGCTGTTAGCTGATCTTTGTAAGAAGTACTGGTTAACTGGAAATACTGAGGTTAGAGGTAGCTAACAAATGACTTGGATCAACTCACATAATTTCATTTCTTTTAAAAAATAAATTCCTCCCCCCCCCCGACTGCAGGTAAGTCCAGAACTTTTTGTTCAGCTGGTTTATAATGTCTTTTTAGTTCAATTTTGAAATAATGCTGTATGGAGCAAAACCTCCAGTAGATTTCATTTTGAAAATAACAATATAGATGCAACATTTTTTTCTATTTTTTTCCAGTCACAATTATTTGGCACATATGTGAGATTTGCATTTTTCTGCAAATTTACCATGTGGGAAATACATAAATAAATTGCCGACCTCTTTTTAAGAAATGCCAGGAGGTGGCGTGTGCCTACTTAATTTGCTCCCTCAGGTTCAAGCGCCGAGTTTTGCACTGCAGGTACCTGGTCATATGCATTTGCTTTCACTTGGACTTCTGCCACGTTTTAGGAACATACCAATTAGTGTTTACCAAATGAGGAACTATTCTCTAATTTGTTTGCTCATTGCTGTTCAATGTGTGTCCCAGTGGAGCATTTGTTACCTCTTCAGATTTTGCTTTTGAAACTTAATTTCCTTGTGGACTTTTGCCTTATTGCTTATCAATACTTATCTGAGTTCTTCACAAAATGTAACATGTTAACTTGCTTTACACAGCACCTTTTTGAGATGAGTAGATAAGACACTTTTACCTCATTTGAACTGAGGCACAGACAGATTAAGGTTTGGGATATAGAGTTTGCAATGCAGAAAACATGTTTTTTTCTGGAGTATTTGTCTGGAAGGGCAATTGCTACTGCTATACGAAATGGCCCCTTGCAGAAGCAGTCACTGCCATATGCCTACCCACTCACTTCCAGTCTCCAGTGGTTTCCCACTCCAGTCCTGTCTCCTAGGTCTAAAGTCCATCTTTTCCTTTCTTAATCCCTCTTCAGCAACATGTGTGGAGAGGGGTGGATGTTGTTGCTTCTTTCCTGGAAAAAAAACGAAAAAATGTAAGTAGTTGCTAAGGGCAAGATAGGGTTTGTGGGTTACGGGAGAGGTGGGGAGTCCCGTAGTCCAGGGGAGCTAAAGCAAGAGGAGGGAGACTAAGTATGGGAGATGGTAGGAGAGGAGTAGGGTAGGTGGAGGCAAAGACCCTGTGCCSTTCTCTATCTCAATCTTCCAGAGCCATATTGGCATCACTCAGTATCCTTCACCAAAAGCCCACCCAAATTTGTCTGCTTGCCTCACAGCCAGCCTCTAAACCATGGGGTCTTCCCAGCCCCTGCATGTATTTCTCATGCTTTTCTTCAGTCATCTCCTGCCAGCTTTCCTCTTGCCCATTTGCTGCTCACGTTGCCACTGCCACCAAGCTGAATTTTGCCTACAGAGCTGAAAATCTGAATAAAAGCCGCCATTACCAAAGACATACATTAAAGAGTATTTCTCAACTTTAGCATCATTAATTTTTTTCCCTTCCCTTCCCTTCCCTTCCCTTCCCTTCCCTTCCCTTCCCTTCCCTTC
>JAYKAV010002778.1:737679-787325 GCA_035582835.1 Phoebastria nigripes
CCTTCCCTTCTTCATGCATTTAGTTATGCCTATATGCCAAGTTCATAAATAGAAAACTGTGATAAAGTTGTTGCTTTAACTAGTTTGTGTTGGATTCAGCAGCTTGGGAAGAGGTCGTGCCCTGATGTGATATCCATGACTATCAAAATCTGAAACTAGTTTCAGATTTGCTCTCAAGCAAGCCAGCTGGTCCTGTGTGCTTACAACCCAATTCTGTAAGCCGTATGTCCTTCATTAAGGATTCATATGAGGTGTCACACTGAAGTCAAAATTCCTTAGGGCCAAAACTGATCAAAAAGGTGGCAGCCAGTAAGGCCAGCATTTCCAAAGCTAGGTTACTGCTGTCAGTAAAGTAGCCTGCTGCTGTCTATCATTCATATTCTTTTTCTTTAGGCACTGGAATTTATTAATTTTGCCCAAAGTGATCTAAAACTTGCACAGCCAAGTGCCGTGTCCTGCCGTATACTTCTTAATCCCCTGAATTTATCTGTGCTCTCTGTGAGCAGGTGGGATTCTGAAATTCATCTGACGTTTACAAGCTAACCGGGATGCCCAATGAGGGAGTGAAGGATTGAGCATGTATTTAAATAGTATGTAATCTGACTAAAAAAAACCCAAAACACACAGGAAATGTACAGAGAATGCATGTTAAAATGCAGCTTTTCGACATGGCTAACTTCTAAAACCACTTCAAGAAATGCTATTCAGAAAATCACTGACAGGGTCGATTTCTGACGTCACCTTGCCTTATGGAAGTTCATTGAAGTAAGCAAGATTGTATACATGTGAATGAACAAAATTTAGCTCAGAGTTGTTCATCTACTGTGACTGCTACGTAGAAAATGTTATCTGTTGCTTGATGATATTCTGTCCTTTATCTTGGTACGATTTTGACAGAAGAACAGATATGACATTTATACTGTGTTCAGCACATCTGAGGAAACTCATTAAAGTTTTAAATAGAAAAATATCTATAGCCCTTTCTAACCAATCCTGTCTCTGCTGAATAGGTAATTACTGAGATTAAACAAGCGTCTCTAAATTGCTTATGTATTCCAATTGCTTCTATTTTCTGCTGGCTTTATGAATGTCCTTCTAAAGAAAGCATGAAAGAGATATTTGGTTTATTTTTTTTGAAATAGCCTGCAGAAGAAATTACTTTCATTTCAAGAATAACAACAAGTTGTTGTTTCTGAGAATAAAAACTTTATTTTGCAGTACTTGAACTGGTTTCCACTTCAAAGTTTCTGAAGCAAGAGACCTTGCATGTATTTTTAATCTTCTAAATTCAAATCCTCATAGTATTGAAGAAGATAAAATAAACAAACAAAAAATTCTAGTTGAGTTAAAATAATAATGTGACTCCTTTCTCCCAGCAAAAAGTCATTGATGAAAGGAATTGCTGTGCCTGATCCTCAAGCCTAGTTCCCGACTCCTACAGCAATTACAGCAGTTAATTTTTTTAATCCTTGATATGATAGTGTTGGAGATGCTCTTCCCATAATCTAAGACTGTAAATAAGAAGAAAYCATGATCCTGCTAAAAGATATTCCTTTGACTTTAGCAGAACAACGATTTCATTCACAAGTTGCTGCAGCGCAAATGTGAACAGGACTAAGCACAGGCCTTAGGTTTGCTAATTTCTGTTTCTTGTTGAGTTTTCCAAGAGGAAATCATTCACTTTCTTCATGGCCTTTCGTTCATGAACCACAAAAAAGATGCAAAAATGCTACACAGTATTGGTAGTACTCATGCATAAATTGGGAGTACCGTGTTTAATGCCTTTTATCCAAAGCAGCTGGACAGATTATACAAATAGAGACTCTGCAAGAATCTCTTCCCAACTACTTGCCTTCCAATCATTCCTAGGGTGCCTTGCACATGGTTATATAGTTATTTAAATTGTAAATGGGTCAGTGAGTAAAAGCTAGTTGCATCATGCTTTTAAAGTATCTGAATCTTTTGTTGCCTTCTTTAGAAGTTATGATGGTGTTTTTGTATGGAGAACAGAAAAAGAGGAACAACTCATTGCTTCCTTTAGAGTATTGTTCACAGCCTGCTGATATATGGAGAGGAAAGCAAATAGGTGTAGCAATTGGAAGCACCATTCCTTGTTTGTCACATGAATGGGTTTTGAATGCAGATTTTTTTTTTTTTAAGTATAGACTTTAATCTATATGTAATGTTTTGAATCTTCAAAAGAAAGGAATCAAGTAAGTGAAAATCTATACTTTTATCTCAAAGGAATCCTAGAAGTATAATATCCTGTTGTAACTATTGCAATATCGTGTAGTTTTCTTACTTCTAATTTATGGAAGGATAACTGGCTTACTCTAATAGCAGTCATCTGTTTCCTCTCACTAACACGGTTTTATTGTTCAGATAATTGGACAGAATTGGCTGGTGAAAATGGTGTCTAACTGGGAAATCTTTTACTGTGTGCTGAATTTTTACTACAGGTGTGCAGTGTTTTGTATGCATCATTAAAATGTGTGGTTCCAAGACAAAATAGACTTTAATACCAAATACACAATGTGGCAAAAGTCTGTGAAGAAAAATGCAGGTCGTCTGGAGCTAAAGGTTCTTCTTCAGGACCTTATTAAAAGCTTTCATAACGTTATGAAAAGGCCTGTTTAAAATGCTTCTGTGGCATCAAGATACAGGAGTGGGATTCTAATTTATCACATAATCACTCCCTTCGTGATTGTGCATAATAAAGCCAGAGTGAGATGCATCTGATTTCTCATTTGTTTTCCTTTTACAAATACTAATTGAATCTTCAGAACTTCAAATCAATTCTGTAGACAGATCTGTCAGATTCACCTCTTTCCCTCCCTCCCTCATTCCTTCCCTCTTTCCCTTTTCCGTGTATCAGGATAGCTTCTCCAGAAACTGTGATGACATTCATTTTGCAATTGGAAAATAATTCCATCATATGTTGCATCAATATGACTAATCATGGATGACAGTACTATCTCCTGATAGTTTTTGAAAACAGAAAAACTGATTTCACAAGGAATAAGGCTTGGCAGAATGGAAGTTCTGTCTTGCACTCATCTGGCCTTTCATGTTATGCTTAATGGATCTTGATATTCTAGTGTAAAAGGAGAAAATTGCTAATACAAAATGTTTCTCACTTAGGCCTAATATTAAAATTTTCTTTGCTTATATTATGCAAATTAAAAAAAAAATCAGTCATTTAAAACAAACCACAACTATCAACATGTGTACTGGAGAGAAACTCATGGCTAGAACCAAAAAATACTGTGCCATGATGTATTTCAGACCTGTTTTGATCATTTTCTGACCACCTTCAGAAGTCTTCCAGCTATAGATACATTTGCAAGTAAATCAGTCCAGGTTAGCCTCTACAGGCATAGGATCAAGTTGTTGGTTGTTACTGCTCATAGTTGATCTGCATAACCCACCAGATTTATTAACATAGCATTTACAGTTTAAGCCATCTTCAGTATGATTTACACTGGCAATAGTATTACCTCCAAATGCAGGAGCTCRTTTTGCATAGTGTCCAAAGAATTCATGGCTTTGAATGTCTGATCTGACTTCTGTCAGGGAATCTAAACATGTTCCGATCCCACACAAGCGGGCTGTGGTCTCAGGCGTCATCCTTCTACGGCTTCGGCATTGCTCTCTTTCTATTTACAAAACCTGCAGAGAAACAGTCCTTAGTTTACAACCGCTACTTGCATGCCTGATCGTTAAGTGAAAGGCAACTGTGTGAAACACATTTTTATTGTATTAACAGTAAAATGTTTAATGGCAAGATTAAAGGCAAACTATGTACRTTTTTTTTTCAGTATTGTTTAAAATGCAAAAGATTAACCCAGCCTGCATCTTCTCCTACTACCTTTAGACAATTTTTTTGTCATTGATTACAAACCTCTGATGTGATTACTCAGTCACTTTCATGTTGCATCTACTTATTATTGGCTAGATGTTTCAATATTCCCTGTATTCTTGTACAGTCTTTCAAAGAGTAGGTAGAAATCATTGCTGTCACATAATCAAAGCCATCCTGAAGGAAAGACTGTCTCATTTGACCTTTTTAGAGGAACAGGCTTGCATAAACCTCTCTTCCCTCCCAGCTATGGTGGAGTACCAGAAGAAGAGGCATACTGCTTCCTACCTCATCAGYCCCATTCCAGAGAGAAGTGGTCCATAAAATTATACCTTTCCACTTGGCTTACAACAGATTATCTTTTTTCTCTCTTGCGTAGGGCAATACTTCTTAAAGCAAAA
Source organism: Phoebastria nigripes (assembly GCA_035582835.1). NCBI lineage: Eukaryota > Metazoa > Chordata > Aves > Procellariiformes > Diomedeidae > Phoebastria > Phoebastria nigripes. The sequence continues at coordinate 741,940 of JAYKAV010002778.1, forward strand.
GGAGGAATAAAAATAAATCAAGGAACAGTTTTTTCCAGGAACTCTGTATAGTGATGTGCTGGTTTGGGCTGGGATAGAGTTAATTTTCTTCACAGTAGCTAGTATGGGGCTATGTTTTGGATTTGTGCTGAAAACAGTGTTGATAACACAGAGATGTTTTCGTTACTGCTGAGCAGTGCTTACACAGAGTCAAGGCCTTTTCTGCTTCTCACCCCAGCCCACCAGGGAGTAGGCTGGGGGGTGCACAAGAAGTTGGGAGGGGACACAGCTGGGACAGCTGACCCCAACTGACCAAAGGGATATYCCAYACCATATGACGCCATGCTCAGCATATARAGCTGGGGGAAGAAGAAGGAAGGGGGGGACATTCGGAGTGATGGYGTTTGTCTTCCCAAGTCACCGTTAGGCATGATGGAGCCCTGCTTTCCTGGAGATGGCTGAACACCTGCCTGCCGATGGGAAGGAGTGAATGAATTCCATGTTTKGCTTTGCTTGTGCGCGTGGCTTTTGCTTTCCCTATTAAACTGTTTTTATCTCAACCCACGAGTTTTCTCACTTTTACCCTTCCGATTCTSTCCCCCATCCCACTGTGGGGGAGTGAGCGAGCGGCTGTGTGGTGCCTAGTTGCCGGCTGGGGTTGAACCACAACAGTCCTTTTTGGCACCCAACGTGAGGCTCGAAGGGTTCAATATAACAACAGATTTGATTGGAATGTGCTAGAAAGAATTTATAACTGTTACTGCTGTTTAGCTATTAATTGGCAGGCTCCTGTGCTTGCCATGGGGCTTGCTTGCCTTACTGTATAGTAGAGTCTCGTGCTCGTTAGTGGCTGCTTTTTGCTTTYGCTGCTTGCTGTACTGCTGTACTGCTGATCATCTTACTGTGCTGCGCCTGGGAACATTTTGATAACAGCAATGGTGATGCGCCTGGGCTGGCAGATGGCCAGGGCATCACTGCTGTTTCTGTGCTGCTGTACTGGACAGGCTGGAACTCCAGTGTGAACTCGAGTCRAAGGGWCTGTGACCTGTGGATGAGTCCACACAGGAGCAGGACACCCCAAAGCATCTGTGGCCGTGGATAAGTCCACGCCAAAGCAGGTACATCTCAAAGCATCTGTGGCCACTTACAGTTATGTCTGTGCCGCAGCAGGTATACCTCTGAAGGGATTGTGGCCCAAGGACAAGTCAATACTGGAGAAGGCACACCTCGAAGCATCTGTGGCTGTTGATAAGTCCATGCTGCAGCAGGTACAYCTTGAAGCATCAGTGGCTGTGCATGAGGTCATGCTGGAGCACCTCAAAGCGTGTGGCCATGGATAAGCCCACGACAGAGCAGGTACACCCCTGGAGGGATTGCAGCCATGGGTAAGGCCATGTTGGAGCAGGTTTACTTCTGAAGGGACTGTGGCTGTGGGTAAGGCCATGCTGGAGCAGGTATATCTCTGAAGGCATTGTGGCCCATGGAGAAGGCCACACTGGAAYAGGTGCACCTCAAAGCGACTGTGGCTGTGGATAAGTCTATGCCGCAGCAGGTATACCCCTGGAGAGACTGGCTCATAGATAAGGCTCCACTTGGAGCAGGTACTCCCCTAGGCACTGCAGTCTGTGGATAAGTCCAAGCCGGAGCAGGGGCAAGGGGAGGAGTTCATTGAAATGTTAAACCCTATGGTCTGGTCCAAAGGGACTAGGGGTGGAGGTTGTAATGRATATACCTTTAAATTGTTGTAACCCATGATTTGAGTTGCATGTTATAGGAGTTACTATAACAGGAACCACCTGAACCAATGGAGGACAAGCCTTACAAGAAGCAGTGCAAGYGCAGCAGTGACCTGACCTGAGCTGGCTTTGGTGCCCARTAACTCCAYRCAACACACCACCTCTCCTGWCCTGAGTGACCACCATAACAGATGGAGCCCAAAGTCATGGACTAAATGAACTCTGGACATTTTGTGGACATTTGTGGACATTTTATGGACATTTTACAGGGGTGGTCCATAGACTAAGAGAATGATATCTGTGTATTATATCAAAGGATGGGAAGGAGGGTGGTGGTTAATGATGATGTATTGAATAGTGTGGGAYCTGAGCATGACATAAATGGTATGGAATAAGGGGTGGATACTGTCCTGGTTTCAGCTGGGATAGAGTTAATCTTCTTCACAGTAGCTAGTAYGAGGCTMTGTTTTGGATTTGTGCTGAAAACAGTGTTGATAACACAGGGATGTGTTCATTATTGCTGAGCAGTGCTTACACAGAGTCAAGGCCTTTTCTGCTTCTCACCCCAGCCCAYCAGSGAGSAGGCTGGGGGTGCACAAGAAGTTGGGAGGGGACACAGCTGGGACAGCTGACCCCAATGACCAAAGGGATATTCCATACCATATGACGTCATGCTCAGCATATAAAGCTGGGGGAAGAAGAAGGAAGGGGGGACGTTCGGAGTGATGGCGTTTGTCTTCCCAAGTCACCGTTAGGCATGATGGAGCCCTGCTTTCCTGGAGATGGCTGAACACCTGCCTGCCAATGGGCAATAGTGAAYGAATTCCTTGTTTGGCTCTGCTTGTGCGCGCAGTTTTTGCTTTMCCTATTAAACTGTYTTTATCTCAACCCACGATTTTTCTCACTTTTACTCTTCAGATTCTCTCCCCCATCCCACCGCGGGGGAGTGAGCGAGAGGCTCTGTGGTGCTTAGTTGCCAGCCAGGGTTAAACCATGACAAGTGACAAGAAGCACCTTTGCTTACAAGTCAGAATAATGAGAAGCAGTAACCTGTTTGAAGCAAGTTGAAATTGAGAAAAAAACAACTGTTGTTTGACCATTATCTTGACTTCATCCTTATTTTTACTTCTTCTCAAAGAAGCCTGAGAAACTGAAGGACTCCATCAGCCTCTCATCTTCAGCGTCTCAGGCTTGTATTAGGGAATTTCAAAATGGCTCTCCAAAGCAGGTGGAAATGGTAGGTTTTCATGGTTTCTTCATATGAGATTGCTTTTATTCTCCCRTAGCATTCATTAGGAAGGGATTTATGTAATTGCATGTCCGACTTGAGCTTGAAGAATACTTGCCCWGAACACTCCTTGTCTTTGAAACGCTCGACAGATAAAATTTCTGATCAGAATAGCTTGAAAAGGTGCTTTCTTTAATTCTGAGAATAGATAACCATGATATCAGTAACTAAACTGTAGCTGGGTGAAGCTATGGCAGGAACAAGGAAGGGGACAGGAGATGAGATAAAGGTTGGTGGAGAACCTCAGGACTAGGAATAACTTCTCAGTGCTGCTCTCTCAATGTTATCTCAGCCCCAGCATCTCCTCCCAACTATGTCCCCAGTTGTGATAGCTCTCTGGAAAGGTAACCTACTTATATTCCCATCCTATGCCTTGCTGAGGAAGGACGCCCAACAGATCAGGAGACTCCCATAAGAAAWTAAAATCTCAGCTGAACAGTCACACTGTTTAGTTGGTGTGATGGTCGCTTTCCTATGTGGCTATCAGACTAGTGAGGAAAGAATTGAGGCCAGTAACTGATGTCACTCAGACTTCGAATTCAAAATGGTGAACAGCTCAAAAAGGCCACCTTTTACACARCTTTTCCCCTAACGTATGAAGTCCCCTTAAGGTTCAAGGTGATTCAGCATGGTGAGGGATGTGCTAACAAATGCTGTATTATAGAATTGTATGTTTATAAAATAAATTGTTATAGACCCATTGTTACATCTGCTGGAGTGAATGAGACATTTGAATATAGATGATAAGCGGTACACAATTCCTCATTTGTAATACACTAACTCACAGTTCAACGTCACGTGAAGTGTTCTAGCACTGCAGAAGTTACCGTATTCTGGTAACTTCTGTCTCTGGAGAGAACCCAAGTAAGATGAAGCTGCAGTGAGAGGAACATAAAGGAAGAAGGGAACGTTAGTACCATCCTTTTATCACCCACTTCTACTGATCCTGCAAAAGCCTCTCTTTATCTCCATCAGCAGGTTTCAGGCACCAGGGAGTCTGCAAGGCCATTCTCCACGATACTTCTTCCACCCTTCAGGGACTCCCATTTGATGGGAGTAAGGAAAGTGCAGGAAGGGACAGACAGGAGACTGTGCCTGCAGGCTGTGAGGTACATTTAGAACTGTGAGGCAAAAAGCAAGAAAGAGTCGCTGGTCTTCAAATATATGCACTTCACAGAATGAATCCCTAGCATTTTGCCCACAAGGAAGAAAACTGAAATTTCAAAAATGGTTAAGGGATAACACTAGCCCTCTCCCTGACATAGATTCTGCCTTTGGTAGGGCTGACCCAGTTCTGTTCTTCCTTTAGCGAGACAGTATCTCACTAGAATAACAATAAGGTTCAGTTCATACACAACGTCCCTTGCCATTGCTAAGATTCAGAATATAATTCAGTTATAAATATAGCTATTAATTTCAGGATCTCTAGGGATATGCTGAGACACTGATGCCTAGCTCCTACATTACTTTACGATGTATCTTACACAGTCAGATTGCAGAAACATTTTTATACATTCTCCAGTTCTGATTAATAAATGTATCTGCAGAAAATAAAGTTTATATCAGAACATTTTGTTGCAAATTTACCTTTCCTGTTAAACTTGTTGGCTAGCTGAAAAATATAGTTTGTGTAAACTACTCTTGTCATAAATAAATGTATTCTCCATGAGCAGGGACTCAGGACTCAGACTCTGCCCTTGCCCTACTGTGTGCTTAGGGGCAAGACACTTCATCTGTTTTCCTATTCCCCATACTTGAAATGGGATCAATAATTGTTACGTTATCTATAAAGAACATTCACTTCCACTGATGCAAAGCACTTGTACTGGAGCAAGATGTTCTGATAATATTGCAAACTGGCCGTCCTCCCACCTGCTCTCTTGGCCTGTTATGGCACACATAGTATCAGCAATCCAAGCACTCAAAATGTATTAGTCTGCCCTGCTTCTCTTCCTGCTTCTTCCAAACCATGAGGCTGGCTTAATGTAAGATTTAAGCAATATAACAAGCATTAGATTTTTCTTCTTTCCTTTAGATGTTTGAGACTTAAGGTTACACTTGTGTCTCATTTCAAGCTTATATTCACTGCAATCAGAGACTTAGCTTCTTATGTGAAATTTTATTTCTAAAAATCCAGTAGTCAGGGCTTTGCCACACAAATAAAATACCATGAGTTGTCTAAAATCACAGCACTTAGTGCACAGCCTGCGTTTCACCACAGTGTAATTTTACATTATTTCTAGTTTCGTATTTTGTGTAAAATTTTAGTTCTTGGACATCCACCCCTCCTAGCTTCAGTTGAATTCTGATTTTCGGAATTGCTATGTTCCTTTTGCAACCTGAACTCAACTGCCCTCAGGAGGACAGGGGAGTGAGAGAGCAGCTGGGTGGGCATCTGGCAGCCAGACAAGGTCAACCTGCCACACAACTGAAGGGATTTTGCTTCTTAGAACTTGATCCTGAACGTTTATCTTGATACCTAGAAGAATTCACATATTAATTGTGGCAGCTCAAACCACCTTAATATAGCGAAACAACCCACTTTTCCAGAAATTGCATGTACTGTGAAACTAAGCACATTACAAACTACAGAAAACATATTTTGTAGCACAAATTATACCCTGCAATGCTTCCTGCTTCACTTTGTCTCCAATGGAATACTGTCATAAACCAATTAAAGTACTTTTTGAAACAGTATACTAATGAAATCATAATCACATCTCTAAATGTCCCAAGTAGACACTGATCTTAAAGTTGGCAGAGAGGAAAAACGTTATATGCACGTTCTTTGGAGGCTAATCAGATCTGAAAATAATTCATATGAAACCGAACCAGCTACATGTTAAGTCAGCTTCTTTCTGTAGATGATCTGCAGTCCATTCCATTTAACTTCATACACTGTTGGCAAGTTTGTTTCTCAGTATCTGATTAAGAAGAAGTGGGGTGAAGGAAGAATCTTGTTCCTTAGTTTTCTCTTGGCAAGTTCCATACCTAGTAATGCCTCCTGCCAGGGCAGTCAGTGGGAGTTCAGGTTTTTCAGACTCTTGGGCTTTGACCTAAATGTTGAACAATATCTGAGTGATTCAGAGTATATTTGTTTTTGTGCAGGGAAAGGGGAGAAGTACCTACGGTACTGCATTGGGTGCCCGTGCCCAGGTGCAGGCAGCGGGCCTGCAGGGGGGCCTCTGTGAGGAGAGGCCGGGGCTGCCCCGAGCCGGACACAGCCGGTTCCAGCCGGTCCCAGCCGGCTCCAGCGGCCCCACCGCAGGACAGAGCTGAGCCCCTCAGCCAAGCTGGGGGCRCCGGVGGGAAAACAGGTTCCCGRAAGRGCAAAAGGCGGCACAGGCAGAGGAGGAGGAAGCCAAGGAGGGAGCAGCAGCAGAGGGAGCCCGAGGGCGGAGGAGGAGGAGGGCAGGAGGTGCTGCAGGCCCGGAGCAGGGATCCCCTGCAGCCCTGGAGAGACCCCGCTGGAGCAGAGACCCACCCTGCAGCCCGGGGAGGGCCCCAGGCCGCAGCAGGGGGATATTTCCYGCAGGAGCTGCGGCCGTGGAGAGCCCCGGCGGGAGCAGGTTGTCCCTGAAGGACTGCAGCCCGGGGAAGGGCCCGCGCTGGAGCAGGGAGACGCGTGAGGAGGGAGGAGCGGCCGAGAGGGGCTGTGATGGACCCACCGCAACCCCCATCCCCACCCCCTGCGACCCTCACGGGGAGAGGAGTCAGGAGTGGAGGGTGGGGAGAAGGCGTTTTAGTTTTTGTCTTTGTTTCTCACCATCCAGCTTTATTTTGATTGGCAATAAATTAAATTAATTTTCCTCAAGTTGAGTCTGTTCTGCCTGCAATGGTAACTGGTGAGCGATCTCCCTGTCTTCATCTTGACCCATGAGCTTTCTCATTCTATTTTCTCCCCCTGTCCTGCTGAGAATGGGGAGTGAGAGTGGGCTGGGTGGGGATCTGACAGCCAGTCAAGGTCAACCCACCACAGGTGCTAATAGCTAAAAAGGAAAATATACTGCTCAGTAATCTGCCATGTGTGTGAATCAGCCACGTGGGCTGAAACTTCGCATGTGAAACATAAAAGCAAATATTGCACATGCTACTTCTGACTGTATTAACTTCTGAAAATAAGAAGAAAAAAAAAACATGAGTTCTGGTGATTCCTTCATAAAAAAATCATAGAATCATGGAATCACAGAATAGTTTGCATTGGAAGGGACCTTTAAAGGTCATCTAGTCCAACCCCCCTGCCACGGGCAGGGACATCTTCAAGTAAATCAGGTTGCTCAGAGCCCCATCCAACCTGACCTTGAATGTTTCCAGGGATGGGGCATCTACCACCTCTCTGGGCAACCTGTGCCAGTGTTTCACCACCCTCAGCATCAAAAATTTCTTCCTTATATCTAGTCTAAATCTAGCCTCTCTTAGTTTGAAACCATTCCCCCTTGTCCTGTCCAGGCCCTGCTAAAAAGTTTGTCCCCATCTTTCTTATAAGCCCCCTTTAAGTATTGAAAGGCTGCAATAAGGTCTCCCCGAAGCCTTCTCTTCTGCAGGCTGAACAACCCCAACTCTCTCAGCCTTTCTTCATAGGAGAGGCGTTCCATCCCCCTGATCATTTTTGTGGTCCTCCTCTGGACCCCCTCCAACAGCTCCATGTCTTTCTTGTGCTGAGGGCTCCAGAGCTGGACGCAGTACTGCAGGTGGGGTCTCACCAGAGCAGAGCAGAGGGGCAGAATCMCCTCCCTCGACCTGCTGGCCACGCTTCTTTGGATGCAGCCCAGGATACGGTTGGCCTTCTGGGCTGCGAGTGCACATTGCTGGCTCATGTCCAGCTTTTCATCCACCGGTACTCCCAAGTCCTTCTCGGCAGGGCTGCTCTCAATCCCTTCATCCCCCAGCCTGTATTGATACCGGGGGTTGCCCTGACCCAGGTGCAGGACCTTGCCCTTGGCCTTGCTGAACCTCATGAGGTTCACACAGGCCCACTTCTCCAGCTTGTCCAGGTCCCTCTGGATGGCATCCCATCCCTCAGGCGTGTCGACTGCACCACTCAGCTTGGTGTYGYCTGCAAACTTGCTGAGGGTGCACTCGATCCCACTGTCTATGTCATTGATGAAGATATTAAACAGTACCGGTCCCAATACGGACACCTGCGGGATGCCACTCATCACCGACCTCCATCTGGACATTGAGCCATTGACCACTGCCCTCTGGATGCGACCATCCAACCAATTCCTCACCCACTGGAGAGTCCACCCATCCAATCCATACCTCTCCAGTTTGGAGAGAAGGATGTTGTGGGGGACCGTGTCAAAGGCCTTACAGAGGTCCAGATAGAGGACATCTGTAGCCCTTCCCATGTCCACTGATGTACTCACTCCATCATAGAAGGCCACTAGGCTGGTCAGGCAATACATAATACCAGACTTTATTTGTCTGAAGTACTCACATTTTTGTCTGGGAGATTCATATCTTATTTTTGAGAAAAAGGTGAAATAACTTCTATGTTAAATACCAGAAACAGTTGTGTTGTAGCTCTCCATGAAATAACCCTGACATCATCATGCTCTGCAGTGTTTTGTAATAAAGGAGACTCCATAGAGAGCAGGTCACTGGGATAGATTCTAACTGGTACAGACAGACAAACAACTTTATATATGCACTGATAGAAAATGATCACAAAATCACAGAATCATTGAGGTTGGAAGGGACCTCCTGAGATCATCTAATCCAACCTTCCTGCTCAAAGCAGGGTCAACTAGAGCACATTGCTCAGGACTCTGTCCATTCAAGTTTTGAGTATTTCCAAGGATGAAGACTCCAGAATGTCTCTGGGAAACCTATTCCACAGTTTGACCACCCTCACAGTGAAAAAGGTTTCTTATGTTTAAATAGAAAACTTCTAATTTCAATTTATGTCCATTGCTTCTCTTATTGTCACTGAACAGCACTGAGAAGACTCTGGTTCTGACTTTCCTCCCCCCATCAGGTATTTATACACATTGATAACATTCCCCTGAGCTTTTCCTGCTCCAGGATGAACAGTCCCAGCTCTCTCAGCCTCTCCTCATATGGCAGATGCTCCAGTCCCTTAATCATCTTTGTGGCTCTTTGCTGGACTCACTTCAGTGTCTCTCTTGACTGGAGACATGAGAACTGGACCTAGGTCTTCAGATGTGTCTCACAAGGGCTGAGGAGAGGGGGAGGATCATCTCCCTTGACCAACCTCAGCAACCCTCTTTGTAATGCAGCCCAGAGGGCTGTTGACCTTATTTGCCATAAGGGCTCATTTCTGAGTCATGGTCAACTTAGTGTTCACCAGGATCTCCAGGGCTTTACCCACCAAGCCAGTCATTTGGCTACCAGTCTGTACTGGTGCATGGGGTTATTCCTTTCCAGGTGCAGGACTTCCCATTTTCCTTTCTTCATGAGATTTCTGTCAGCCTAGTTCTGCAGCCTGTTGAGGTCCCTCTGAATAGCAGCACACATATCTTGTGTATCAGCCATTCCTCCAGTTTTGTATCATCTGCAAACTTGCTGAGAGTGCTGTCTGTCCCATCATCCAGATCATCAATGGAGGTGTTAAACAGTGTTGGCCCTTGGGGTACACCCCTGGTGACTTGCCTCCAGCTAGGCTTCATGCTGCTGATGACAACTCTGAGCCCAGCAGTTCAACCAGTTTTCATTCCACCTCGCTGTCTGTTATCTAGTCAATATTTCATCAGTTTGTCAAAGAAGAGACRATGTCAAAAGCATTGCTGAAGTCAAAATAAACAATATCCACTGCTTTCACCTTGTCCACCAAGCTAGTCATTTTGTCATAGAAAACTATCAGGTTGGTCAGGCATGATTTCCTTGTCATAAATCCATGCTGACTATTCACCTTCTTGTCCTTCATATGTCTAGAGATGGTTTTGAGGATTATTTGCTCCATCACTTTCCCAGGGATTGAGGTGAGGCTGACCAGCCTGTAGCTCCCAGTTCTTCTTGATCTTTCCAGACTACTTAATGCTTTTGCCAGTCCTAGGAGCCTGTCTTCGGCAAAATAAGACAGAAGCAAATCTACTGCTCAGTATCACACCCGAGACATTGGTTCAAACAAGGCCAAATGACATATCCACTATGTTTTAAGAATAACTTCCAGTTTTCATGTGTAATATAGTGACTTAAATCCCTAAAGACCAACCTTCTATCTATAAGTTTAGTAGTAGAACAGCTCCCTATAATGCTTAACTGAGACAAGATGTTTATGGAATATCATTTCAATAACAGAGGTTCAATTTTTGCATCACTGACAGTAAAAACATCTGCCACTAAAGCTGTAGAACACTTCAGTTGAAAAGAAGGGTTCAGAGGTCACCTTGAATTTATAACCACAACTGATGTGAAGTACAAGTGAAAATCAGCTGATGCACACTTTATACTGCACAAATCTCTCTGTGAGAGTTGATATAAATTCTGTTGGCAGGAGTAGGGCAAAAAGTATTGTAATGCTGTTGTAAAGAAGTCAATGGTTTGATTGTAACAACTGTGTTGTAGATGGATAGCACTTACTTCCCACCCCTCTTTCCTAACYAGCAGTGAGCATCAGATAAAACTTAACTCTGAAATGACACACAGCACCACCTCTCCATGGGATTGCTTTCTGCAATGTGATCATTGCAAAGTTCCTCTCCTCCCTCCTCCCTGCCCCCTTGATAAATGTAACGAGAATTTGGGACAAGTAATGCAGTATTTTGCTATTATGAATCTGTAAAAGTACAATTATTCTGCCATCCCTGAAGGCTGCAGGATCAATCTGCCCGCACAAGTCCTTTAAAATGTTGCCATTTACGACCCTCAGGTTAGACCTATCCACTTTAGGCAAACCGCCCGCTGGAGACCTCCGCGTGTTGACATCCCAGGAGTACTCCAGTGAGTACTCCAGATATGCCAGGACATCTGTTGTGGTTTAACCCTTGCCAGCAACTAAGCCCCACACATCCGGTGGGATGGGGGAGAGAATCAGAAGAGTAAAAGTGAGAAAACTCATGGGTTGAGGTAAAGACAGTTTAAAAGGTAAAGCAAAATCATAGAATCATAGAATCATTAAGGTTGGAAAAGACCTCTAAGATCATCAAGTCCAACCATCAACCCAACACCACCATGCCCACTAAACCATGTCCCTAAGTGCCTCATCTACACATCTTTTAAATACCTCCAGGGATGGTGACGCCACCACTTCCCTGGGCAGCCTGGTCCAATGCTTAACCACTCTTTCAGGAAAGAAATTTTTCCTCATGTCCAATCTAAACCTCCCCTGGCACAACTTGAGGCCATTTCCTCTCGTCCTATCACTAGTTACTTGGGAGAAGAGACCAACACCCACCTCGCTGCAACCTCCTTTCAGGGAGTTGGAGAGGGCAATAAGGTCTCCCCTCAGCCTCCTCTTCTCCAGGCTAAACAGTCCCAGTTCCCTCAGCYGCTCCTCATAAGACTTGTTCTCCAGACCCTTCACCAGCTTCGTTGCCCTYCTCTGGACACGCTCCAGCACCTCAATGTCCTTCTTGTAGTGAGGGGCCCAAAACTGAGGGGCCCAAAACCCAAAAGCCGTGCACACAAGCAAAGCCAAACAAGGAATTCATTCACTCCTTCCCATTGGCAGGCAGGTGTTCAGCCATCTCCAGGAAAGCAGGGCTCCATCATGCGTAACAGTTACTTGGGAAGACAAACGCCATCACTCCGAATGTCCCCCCCTTCCTTCTTCTTCCCCAGAGCTTTTATTGCTAGGCATGACGTCATATGGTGTGGAATATCCCTTTGGTCAGTTGGGGTCAGCTGTCCCAGCTGTGTCCCCTCCCAACTTCTCGTGCACCCCCAGGGGTGTGAGAAGCAGAAAAGGTCTTGACGCTGTGTAAGCACTGTTCAGCAATAACTAAAACATGCCTATGTTATCAACACTGTTTTGGTCACAAATCCAAAACACAGCACCATATGAGCTGTAACTCTATCCCAGCCAAAACCAGTACAGCATCTTAAATGAAACTAGGATTGGGCAACTGAGTCAGTTCCTCTATTGAGAGGTAGGAAGCCACATTTAGATGCTTTAACAAGGAGGTAGATGTAGCAGGGATAGGAATCTCTTAAATTTGATCTGCTACCATCAAAAAAGTTATATGGGTGGCAGCCTTGTATGGAACTGTATTTTTTATATAATTCAGTCATCCTGATGATGTTAGCCCACTTTATTTTTATATGAGGTTTTTTGTCTTGAATTTCACTATTTTGGTATAAAAACTGATCCTTGTTTTGGGCTGGACTTTTCCTCAACAGACATTAAAGGAGTAAAAACTCCTCTCAATAAATAGGAGCCTTTGTTAGAGAACCCTTAAAGTCTGTTAGCATCTAAAAATTAAAAAAACTCAACATGGATCCATGGCAATTCAGGCACCTACAAATATAAATAACCTAAAAAGCCTAGAAACATTCAGAAGTTTATAGAGACTATGTGAAAATCTCTTATAACTATTGTCTATTTTTGTGTAATTTTGTCAAGGACTAGTTCTCTTTTAGCAGCAAAGGTTAACAGGTATCATCACAGACTGACTGGCATAAATAGCTATTTTCAGGCAATTTACTGCTCTCACACACTTTCAAATTAGTTAGCCATCTTGGACAAAAAAAACCCCAAACAAACAGTGATGAGGCAGTATCTATAAATAATCCAAAATGTGCAGATTCCGAAGAAAATTGATTCATGTATGGCTCGTTTCTTTCACAAAGAAACATGAGCTCAGAACTTTGAGGATCTGATGCTTAAACTAATCAACCTGCTGGCTGACTAGATCCTCATAATAACATTATTTCTCTGAGAAAGTCCTAGCAGCAACAGATTTTTTAGAGTACTGAATTCTATGCTGACTTTCATTTAAGGAACAGAATAAAATAATTTTTTCTGTCAGTACAGAGTCTGCCATGGGGAAAACATTAATGTATCCTTTTAGTTAGCATGAAATCTATGGTATAATCATAGTTTTATTCTGTTACCAAAACATATGACACTGTAGGAATTCAAAATTCTTTGCGTGTTACCCACCACATTACAGTCTTGTGCAGATAACATAATAAAGTGCCACAGGCTGATTTATGCTTTAAAGGTAAACAGTGGTTTATAGTATATGTACCAAACTTTTGGTCATTGTCTCAGAAAAATAAATCACTTGGTCATTTTTATTTTGTAGGCTATTAAAAAATGTGACGGCTAATTAGAATGAAAAAATGTAGCTTTGTTATTCATTGAATTGAGCTGCATAACAATGCACTATCAAAAGGATCCAGAGAAGAAAAGATGCATTAAATTAGTAACATCAAACTTGAAATTTTCTAAAAAGTGCACATAAATAATTAATCTCAAAGAAGAATACAAAAAAATTAAAAGTAACTTGAATCTTGTGAACATGTGCAGTGCTTACGCAATCAAAACTCCCACAGAAACAATAGGTTTGCCTATGAAAGAAGAGAAGACTTCAGGGCTTAGGAGGTGAGATCAGCTGAAGGAAGAATGACTGTTTTATTAAAAATGATCCAATCTGAAAAACTGCTTCTTGAATTGAAGCAGTAGTCTAATCCTTCCTAATAGATATGATTATTTTCTAATCCTGTTTTTTCCACCTTATCCTTTGAAATAAATACAAGAACAGTGATTTGCAAAGGAAGATGATGCCACAAGAGCTTGCTATTTTTACTCCTGTAAGTTCGCTTGACTCTTTTAAAATGAATCCATGCCCATAACTTTAACTATAATCTTTGTTTTGTTTGCATAAAGCAAAGAGGTAGGATGGAGGTAAGAGCTGTTCAGTGACTTTTCTTCTGATGGCCAGCTCCAGGGAATAGAGAAGTGCATGGCTGTCCAAAGGTGATGGGCTAAAGCAGTGCTCACTGCGGAGCAGCTAACTGCAGATAGCTTATGTGCTCGAGAGACAACACAGACCCCTACTACTCACTCGCTCCTGGCTATTCTCCCTTTCTGTTCTAGTACATGTTTCTACACTTAAATTACAGCTATCTTCCATTTTCCTAGAACAGTTCCACCAAGTCCAGCAGAAGACAAAAGTCAATTGAAGGAAGAAAGCTTAAAGTGCTGAAGATAAACCTAGTTAGCAGAGAGTGAGGACTATAAGACTGTGATGCTCCCCAGCAATAGCAGCTTGCAGCTGGGCTTGAAACAGAGAAATCTGTCAACAGCTATGTCAACTTCCCACAACTGTTGAAGTCTTCAGCTCCTCTTGAATCCCCTGCCACTGCTCTACTCTTCCTCAGTCTCAGAGAAAAAAATAGTGGTTTTTCTGTTTATTTACAGACTTGAAAATTTCCTGGTGGCCCTCTTGCTGAAAGGGCCATGCCATGAAGGATTCTGTCAGCTCTGCTCTCTCCCTTGTTCTCCCTCAGGTGAGGAAAATACCGTCCTCTGGAGAAACCAGGTCCAAATCACTCACTAGAAAATGCTGAAATGAATGAATGATTTAAAAAAAAAAAAAAAAAACCACTCTCCACATACATAGGACTGTATTAGTAGAAAGTACAGTTTTTAATTGTATTATACATGCTTATTGCCTTAGCAAAAAAAATTCCTGATCACGTCTAGTTGTTGCAGGCCTACACGCTCACCTTTACTGACCATTTGCTGAGATGAGCAGGAAGGTGGAGTGTAACTGATGCGTAACAAGTTCATGCTCAGATGTGCACAGAGGAGAAACAATTCTTACTCACTCCCATTGCCACATTTTAATTAGGCTCCTGTGCCCCTCGTTTTTCTCTTGGACCCTTTTCAGCATGCTTTCCATTTGTTTGCTGTGGGGGTAGATGAGCACATGCTCACTGACTCTTCRGAAATCCTCCAGATCTAATTTACTGAAGGCAGGAGCAATTGGATGCACAAAAGAAACCTGAGTAAAGTTCAGCTTAAGTAAAAATCACAAGCATTTTTAAAGAGAAATACTAAAATTATTTCCCTTTATTGTTTTAGGCAATAACATAGAAATCTATATGGCCTGAAATATCAGTAGAAGAGCCACCTAGTTATCGTCTAGAAACATGTTGTTCTTCATTAGTGCTTGAGTTTTTAGAAAACTTGTAAAGACTTTTGTGTTTGGAAATGCAAAATAAATTTGATTGTATAGAGTGTCAGCAGTCTTAGGCAAAATGAAGCTTTCAGGGAGGCATAATGGCAGAGAACATAATGGTATTTAAATTACTGGGCCATAAAGGATGGAACTATCAACAAGTGAACAAAAAACATAACCCATGAAGAAAACTCCCAGAGCGAAGTACAGTTATTTCATCCCATTAAGGGATTCAACTTCTTTTCAAATTTTTGAAACAGATGGTATGACAAGATTGGCAATGCTCTACAACATGAGCATAATCTAACTCATTCAAAGCTGAGCTGAAAATAACAAAATGAAACTCAGCATGGAAAAAGACTCAAGCTAACACATGCGTGGGGAAAGGAATTCAAAACAGAGAGATGCAAACAGAAGAGGAAACCTGGAAAGCAAGTGTAGTAAAGGAGGCCAAGAAAAGGGTGGTACACAGATGATGTCCACTTAACCAGGAGAGGGGTTTTAGCTATGCAGACTTTAATTATCCGAACTGGAACACGGCTGGGATGTTGGGACTTGCACTTCTACACTTAGCTAATAGATCAGTGATTACATGGCTTTTAATGATGAGAAGTCACTGGAGCTTGAGTTTCTATGCCTTTTCTAAATTTTTCCATACCTTCGTGACCTTCTTCATGGCAGACGTGATGCACTATATTTTATGGTTCAGAAAATTTGTAAATCTTGTTGTCAGAGTTGCAGACTGCTCTTTTTCCTCAACCCCCCCAGGGAAGATCTGATTCAGCTCCACAGTGCCACCTTCTGAAACACCAGCACTGAGTGCTGAGTATTTGGATATTTGTCATGAACAAATAAATATTCACCAGATCCATCTGCGTGCAGCGAGATCAAAGTGACAGAACCACCCTTCCCTGACCAAAGTGTTTGGGGGGATCTGTGTCTTTCCTGATTCCTCTTTTTTTATTTATAGCAATACTTAAGCACTTACCATACATTACATTTCCACAATACGTTCCTTTATAACCGGTTATGTATAATAGTTCAACAGATCCTTTATTTATTTTCTTGTGGGTGAAAAATGAAGTTAATTATAACTCTTTCAGAGATTTGATGGCTGTGAGCAATTCCAATTCATAAGTTTCAGGACTTGYGGTTTTTGTCCTTTTATTTTTTGCTTCTGTAACACCTTCAATACTTTTCACAATGGTCTCTTTCTTGTGACTACTAATGCATAGATTCAAAAAATATCCTGGGTTTAATTATCTCTTAAAAAAAATCAGAGAGATACTTCATGTAATGTTTAATTTTCGCTGGATGTCTCAATTTTTTCTTTTGAATCAATAGTCTTTTGCTCTACTAGCTTAACTTTAACATGGATTATTTGGAAAGAAAGACCAAACTGATCCAGTTTTTCATTAAAATAAGTTCATTGAAATCAAATCACTGGTAAATGCTTCAGAGTGCAAAGTGGTTTCCTGATAGGTTAGGAAGGAATCCTGACTCCTGTTCCCCTTCCCAGCCACTTTGTACACAATCAACTCAAGTGCTTTCCTTGCTTCCTTCTGTATCATCATGTGTGTCATCTTATTTGATCTGTGCAAAGTGTTCATAATGAAAATTGAAAAAAACAGGATTTTTTCCAAGTTGGTTTTAATTTCACCAAATAGTGACGCCTGATCCAGTACAGAAGGAGAAAAATGCAGCCATTTTGTGAAACTCTGTGCTTTGTTTCCTTACAGACTGGCTAGATGTCTAGCTCTGGGCACCTCCAGTTTTGGCCAGCAAAATTACAGATGAAAGGCTAAACAAGTAGTAGGATAGTCATAATGG
The DNA here is from genome assembly GCA_035582835.1 of Phoebastria nigripes. NCBI lineage: Eukaryota > Metazoa > Chordata > Aves > Procellariiformes > Diomedeidae > Phoebastria > Phoebastria nigripes. Next base: position 758,865 of record JAYKAV010002778.1, read on the forward strand.
ATTTTTGTATCATGCAGTTTTATGCATTTAACTTTTATTTCCTTAAGCTAAGAGGCTTCTTTCATTAGGGTTGCTACAGAAGATTTGGAGAGACACAGTTACATCCAAAAGGGTGCCTCAGAACGTGTAAACTACATCATTAATTTTTTATCTGACTTTTTCTTTGGGAAAACCTCTTCCTGCTTGCTGACTGCCTCTGCTACCGCAGCCTGGAGAAGGTCCCTGTTGTAAAAAACAAGCCTCCTGGTCTCAGTAATTGATTACTGGGATATCTCCCAGTAAGGCAGCTGGTTATATCCTTTCATTTCCTTCTCGTCAGTCCTTCTTATGGTCCATTATGTTGCTCTTTTGCACATCTTTTCCTGCCTGCTTGGCTTTTCCTCTTACAACCTTTTGAAAGCTCAGCAGTAGATATGCTTACCTTGCAGAAATCATACAACTCAAAAAAAAACCCCAAAAAACCCAAACCTCATTAAATTCATGACATTCATTCTGTCATGAGCTTCAAATTGAGACCAGACACAGTATTACAAATGATGAAATGAAGAAAAGGTGCTTAAGCCAAGCAGCACCAGCCCATGGGCACTGTCAGTTTTCAGGAGACTTGTTCTGGACATTTAGTAATTTTAATTTTGTTTGTTTTGAAAGAAAGATTCTAAACATACATGGTAAAGAATCTGAGTGAAAATTATTTCCCTTTGTAAATCAAAATATAAGAATAACAATKATTTTCTTGGGCCAGGGTTTATATCTTCCATTAACTCAGCTGTTACCAAGGAAAAGTTTTGCATTAGGTTTGTAAAAAATCATTACATAAGCAACAGATATTTGATATTTCCTGAATTAAAAGTAGCCTTTTACAGAAAGTGTCTTTTCCTGACTTGATTTTAAGTCATTACAGTGACTCATTAAAATATATTGTTTCTGAAAACTCCCTAAGGCAACAAATGAAATGTCATACAGACAGATCATCATCCGTAAGGCACTGCTTTGCAATTAATATGACTTCTATAACACAGCTCTGTTTTTTTTTTAACTGATAATGTGTCCTGAACTTCATTTTTTTTACAGCATTACAGGCAGCTTTGAAGTGCTGGGAATCACTTTGGGCGTGTACAGAGAGGGACGATCATGGGGATACATCCCATCATTGCCTCTCAGTATGTAAATATTGCATGTCTGCACTTGTAAGCGCAAAGGTTCACCATGGGACTTTGTGTATACAAATGTAAGAAACTGTTTGCAAACCCTCATGGTGAATTTAACATAACTGTGGCATATGTAACTGGCTGACTGCACAGCTCCTTGATGGGATAAATAGCCTGTACTGAGGGGTAGGGCCTGGGCAAAGACATCAGAAGGTTGCAATGGTGTAAGCACTAGCAATAGAGAGTAGAGAGAAAGATCAGGTTCAATTTTACCCAGCAGTTGAGGGAACTTTAGTCCAGCTGTATCCCACTCAGGAGTGTGCTCTTCCAGCCTCCTAGAAAGGCTGAAGCCTTTCGTTCTCTCCGTTTATGCTTTTAAATACTCATTAGATCTCTGGACATAGATCTAGGTTAGTGTCCTGACCACAGTCATGGGGGAGTATTTCATATAGTGCAAAGTATAAAAAGGTCAAACTGAATTCCTGCTAAATGAGAATATTAGAAGTATTTACTACTGCCAAACAGAGCATTTGCCTGACAAATCCAAAACTGTTCAAATCCCTCTCATGCAGATCATTTTATTAAGAAAAAAGAAATGGGTTTGGTTTTCCAAATGGACATGTTTTTCTGATCTGTTTATTTAGCTAATAAGCTGCAATATCAGATGGGGAATTCATCAAGGATGAATCAAGCAGTTGGTGCTGAGGACGGGACGTCCAGATACTCTGAACTGCACTTTGGGAATGCCGCTCTCCCCGCTGCCTCTGTACCCAGCCTGGGGAAATCAACCTGCTGATACAGGGCTCAAAGCAGGCAGGGCAGCAGGCTGCACGCAGCCTTCCCTTGCTACAGATTCATGCCCAGGTGGGGCTGGGATCCCCAAGGAACTAAATCATGCCTCTAACTAGGGAAATACATTAATGCTTTGCTCAGGCACGTATAATCTCCTATCACCTTAACAGCTGGGCTGTCTGAAGCACTGCTAGCACTATTACTCCTCTGCTTGCAGAGTGGGGCTTGTTTCTGGCAGGTATGCTTGGCTAACTAAGAAGTTAGTTGCTTGAATTTTTTACCCCTGCTGCTCTGAAAATCTGTATGTTGTGACATCATTATCAAGCAGTGATGCAATACCCTCAGTAAACACAACAGTGTCAGGACAGAAGGGATTTCACATCATGGTGGCTGGACTGAAGTAGTCTGCTTTCTCCTTCTTGCTAGCTGCCTTGCTGCTTCCTTCCTCCTCCCTCCTTCCCTCTCACTCCCCAACTCTCTTTCCTTCCCTCCTTCCCTTGTGAAAGGATAAATGTTCCCTCTCCAATTCTTTTTAAACTAATGGGAGGTATTGCATCTCCCAGTTCCATTTAGTTCTTTGGCTCTAATCTAACCAAAACACACCCAAGGAGGGTTTTATCATGCTCTGGAGATCTTTATGTGACTTTAGGTACTAATAATGAATATTCAGCAGCTCAATTATATACTACAGAAACAGAGATGGATAACCCAGGGGAAAGAGAAATAAAAGGCCTAATCAAAGGAACGAGATAACTTGAAGATAAAATGTGATGGAACCATGAACCAGGGAAATACAGAAGGGTCTTCCAGATTGCAGAGGTTGTGGAGGAGAAAGCTTTTCCCTCTAAAAGATAAAACACTGTGTGAAGAAGAGTCACTGAGGTCGGGAAAAAATATTCCTGCTGTCATAGTTATGGCCCTCAGATTAAATTATACCTTTACTTGACTTTTGTCCCATTAAGATGGAGAGGTCCAGCCGCTGACCTGCTGTCTAGWTCTGGCTCATCCATCCCACCCAGACCGGCTCTTTAGGCAGCAAGAGCTATCCTAATCCCTGAGTGCTTCCTTTTAAGCCCAGGGTGTCCCTGTACAGAGCACGTCATGAGCTGGTCCTGCCTCTGAGGCCCAGAGAGGGTGAAACAAGGAGCAGACATCTGCTTGCACAGTCGAGCCTCGTCTAGCTGAAATGGCTGGTGCTGTCACATCCATGTAACCTGCAAGGAAAAGGAAGCCACCCTCCCCACCAAACCTGCCCCCCACAAATAACATATTTGACCCACTTTTTAAAGCTGTCTAACTAGGTTAAATGGATTGTCCATTACAAAACCAGCAACAATGAGTAAAAAGCCTTCCCAGCTGAAAAACAGGTCTGTTAATTCCCTTTCAGTGCTCTTTGCTGTTCAGTAAGGTGTCTGATTTTAATTTGATTTCCTTAACACATTAATAACAGGACACAGCCCCAGGTAATTACTCTTTGCTGCTGGAAATGAAACTGGAAGTATTTGAGCCTCCTGTGCCTGTGAAGGGTTTACTTGCTGGGTCATGGGGGACTGCACTGAAATTACTTTGCAGGTTTTTCTTCCTTGGTTTGGAATTTGTGAATGATCAGCAAGCGGTTTTCTGCCATCAGTCAGGAGCTGTACTTTGAATTATTTAGATGAGAGACCCAAATTCTGGTCTCAATTTCTCTTAAGGAAAAACTGTAAAGGTAAAAGCTGCTTTCAGATTGAAATATAATGTTTCATGTTTTGGGACTGAACCTGGGGGGCCTTGCAACACACGTTCTCCAATCAGCTACACATCTGGGGAGCATCCCCCATAGAGCCCCTCTGAATTTAGGAATTAAAAAGCAGAATCCATTTACTCAAGTCCCCAAGCAAAGCAATTTGGACTTTGATTTCTTGTAGCATCTTTTGGCTGATTTATGCTATGATTAAAATTTTTGTTGCTGATGATGCATTATGCATGCAATATTTGATGAAGTAAGATCACAGTAAAATCTAAAAATAGAGTCATTCAAGTATCCTTAAAAGAAAACCTGACATGAATACTAGCTCACACATCAATGAAACTGAGCTGCAAAGGCACACTCCTCTTATCTGCACTTCATGCAGAATTTAAAGCATAGACAGATCTCTGTTGTGCACATTTCTACCATCTAGACCTCAGAGGTGATTTGATTTAATTTTGTTTAATTTAATGAGACAAGAAGACTGGCAAGGTGTACACTGAGTTCTTCCATACAGCAGAGGCTGATAGTTTTGCCCATTTTGCCCTACCCAGTCAATGTGTTGCAGTTGGCTGGTCGTGACTACTCCTCAGCAGACCAGTGGGTGCCACCGCCAGTCAGGGGTAGCATATCAAAATAGCTTTTATTTTCTCTCAAATAAAAGAACGAAACAACTCAATCTTATCGACATCAACAGAGGAAAACACCTTTCTCTCTTTCAAACTAAGCAGCCACAGCCTAAACCTCTGATCTCTGCCTGAATCATTTGTTCTCTCCTTGATTTGAAAATGTGCTCGGAAGGGCTCAGGGCTTAAGGCCGATTCCCATAACCAGATTATTAGTGTCCTAGTAGGAGGATCGGCTGCCTTCTTGTGTCACTGGGAACCCTAAAGCCTGTTGCAGTGTCCCCTTCCCTTGGAATGGACACCTCTAAGGGTGGAAACATCATTCAGCCTCCTCCAGGATGACAGGGAAGGTAAGGAGTGAGTGTTTGGTCAGCTAAACAGAGCTGTACACATGTTTTAATCTGTATATTCACTGAGTGAACATGTCTCTGTGGGTGAGATACAGTTATCCAGCACATGATAGGGGATCCACTCATCCTCGGGCAGCACATCACTTCAATTTTGCCCCCTTCACGTAGCTTGAAAGGGGAAGAAGTGGGTAGAGAGATCCTAAAAAGTTACGGTAAGGGATTCTTCCATTTTAGGCATGGAAGAATGCAATGAAAGGTACAGAAAACATGAATGACAACTAGAGAAATGGGGATTCTTTGGAAAGAGAAGAATGATGGAGAAAGCAGTGTGACTTCTGGACTCTTCCCCTCCCAGAGCCCAAGTGATCTTCAAAGCTTCTCCAGCGTGTGTTTTAATGTTCGCCTCCATGCTGACATCGCTTTCCTCTTCTCTGGAGTTAACCCTGAAGAAAACAGGTCTCCCTTTGAAGAATGCTTGGTGCAATTTATTATTTTGGTTTCAGTGTGATAGTATCTGCTGTCAGCACATGGGAATCGACAGCGGGCTTTGGTTCTGAACACAGCAGTTATAAACAGACCTGCCTGTAGAGAGCATGGAGTTGACCTTGCAAACATTGTGTGCAGTATTGATGTCGGCTTGCTCCTTAGTGAAGGGATTTATTTGGTTTACCTCTGTATCTTCAGCAGTAGAAGGCTCTGACAGAACATCAATGCAATGGGTTATTTGTCAGGCATTTCAAGACAGCCTTTCTCTGAAATCAAGATTTCATCACTTTGAGACTTGAGAAAAAAGCATTTTTTCGCTTTCCCCACTGCAGCACGTAGTGTCTCTAGCTGGATCATTTGAGGCAGTTTTGCAGTATTTGAGTAAGCTTTCACTGCTTCACACACAAAAAAGATACAGGCTTTCAGTAAGTGTATGTAGAACAATTAGCTTCTTAAAATTCAGCAAAAGAGAGATTACTTTAATTATTTCATTTGCAATTGCTGCTTCTAGTCTGTTTTGTTTTGAATAACACAGCTATGGTAGTTAATGACTGTAGCACAGCCAGAGAAATCAACAGTGAGGTAGGCATGCTTGCAAGCAAAGCTACGTGCACCCTGTCTTCATGCCATGCTTGATTCTTACCCTTTAAAATTGATCAGATGAGGGCTCTACATTGTCTGCTAGGACCTCCCTATTCAATATTATAAACAGTGTTTAATGCATGCATATTTGCCCTCCCTATGGTGAGTAACACTGGCTATAGCAGCCTGTTACTCAATAGTATGTGACAGAATTGCTGCTTTTGCTCAAATTGTGTGGATTTGTACTTTCAGAGCCGAAAGCTCCAGGTTTATTCCTAGTTAATGACAGTAGCACTAGTGCCTGCGCACATGCATTATTTACATAGAAACAAAATTAAAACTTTGACAGAGGAGAATATTTTAAGTAGATTGTTTCTGCTTTCATGAAGCAGCAGGAAGCAGTGATGCTGTAACTGAGAGAATAACACAGTTAGATCCATCTTTGATACACCCAGAAGTGACAATGTAATTTTGCCAAGGGTCAAAGTATTCTAGACCCCTTCCTAACTAATGAGCTAGTGATCCATCTCCCCATCAAATAAGGTACTTCCACACCATGAAATTTTGAAAATTACATGAAATCCATATAACATAACTTCATCCTGAGAATTCTTTTTAAATTATTCAAATAATCCAGCAGCCAGAATGTCATTTATTTTTCTGTGAATCTGTAAATCTAAATAGTATGCAGTTGAGACTGCAGTAAGTTGGATTGCTTGCTGGTTTTGTCCTAAATTTATAAAACTCAGATGAATGCTCCTTTCTAGCCACAAAAAAAGCCATTCTTCCCCTGATCTACATTCTTAAACATTGGAGGAAAATATTTCATTTAAGCCAGCCAAGACAAGAATATCAAATATCTATTGGGAAAATAAGTGGTTTTGGCTCCTGAAATGCTAATAGAAAAATGAATCCCTGTAGTATCAAACTCATATAAAATTTTCAATAGTTTTAGAAGTAAAACTTATGAGCATGCTTACTGAAAAGTCTAGTCTATTATTGTGAAGGTAAAAAAAAAAAATTATTCACCCATGCTCACACACTCTGCAGATTTGTTTTTTACATTTAGACTCGGTTCTTAATGTATAGCTGTTTATGAAGGTTTAAAGTGAAACAGCATTTCGCTCCACTTCCTTCCCCTCCTCCCAGAAAATGGATTTTTCAAAACAAATATTTTTTTAAGACTATCTATTTCAGGAAAGATGGCATTTCCACTCAGTTACATGAGACCAATTCTGCAGCAGTCCTCAGGGATATGACAACCTAAAGATTATTCTTAAACATACCTGATTCTCACTACTGCCCTACGTTCTGAATATGTTTCTCTTGTTTCTCCCCTTCTTCATTCCTTGGAAAAATCTTGGCTTTATTATGATATGAATTGATACAGTTCTTAAATTTCTAAAATGAAACATTTTGAATCCATTTTGATTTTACAGATTAAATCCTGAACTACCAAGGTCAGACAGAATTTTGCTATGCTTTTAAAATACATCCTACAGCTCAGTAACCTAATGGCAGACATATGATGTATGGTCCAGTTCCATTTAAGGTGTTAAGCTTCATTAACACACATTAGCTTGTGCTCCAGCCTCATTCCACTTAAATGATCCTTGTCATGAATACTCCGCCAATTTTGACTATCTGAGAAAAAAGAAGCATAATTTGCTGTTAAAAGGCAAAATTTTTGGACTATTGGAGACACACCTAGTGAGTGGATTCTGATGCCAGCTGGTCCCCAAGGGAGGGCAGTGTCCTCTCTGACTCCTTCCATTGGAGCCCAGTATCTGCACCCCTGAGGATCTCACCTCTGGCAGGAGGACATGCAGGGGAAGACAGTCCTCTTAGATAGTGGGTTTCAGTACATTAGAGGTTTAAACAGCAAATCCAACACTTCATACCTCAACCTGCAAATCCCTGACAGTCAGGTCACAGAACCATAGCTTGGTATGGTCCTGGTTAGACTATTTACCAAGCTTTTAGTTTTTGATGTAGCTCTAATAATGTATGAGATGCACAGAGAAAGAGAGTGGAAAATGCTATCCTGCATTAGAGCCTGAAGGATTTAACTAAAACCAGCCTGAAATTAGCYTGAGCCTGTGAGGTGTTTTAGCACTGCGGAAACACAGTTCTCCTACTAGAATAGAATGAAAGGGAACATTTTCAAAGCTCATCTGGCCAAAAGAGTGAAGTTCACTTGGGTATGGACATATTTAGCTGTTTCCAGGTCAGGAAAGCACCTGTGTGTGTGATTACACAATACCAGGTGCTTGAGAGTTGCCCCAAATAGGGACGATGCTGCAGATGTAAGGTCTCTATGGGCAACTGGGCTCCGACACAATGCTTAGCTCAGTGTTTATGAACAAAAAAGCAATMAGATATGACAAAGAGTAACAAATTAGGTTTATCATGGAAAAGGAGATAAATTCACCTTTTTTCAAATCATACTTCAGTTTTACCGGCTGCTCAGCGCAAGCGAGAATTACACTGGAGGGCAGAAGTCTGCTGCTGCTGGATCAACAAAGCCTCTCTAAATTTGATAGCTGAATAATTAAGACAGACAGTGCTTCTGTCAATCCTCTCTTAACCACGAATTGCTTCAGTGCTCTATTTACAGCTTTTACATAATCTTAAAGGTGGCTTATGATATAATGAAGGAACCCAGCAGGTTGCCAGCTTAAATAAAATTTCATGTGTGTGTTAAAATGAGTTATCCATCCCTATTMATTTATGTTGTTACAGTCCTGGGACTCAGGCAATCTTCCTTTTGGTTTATTTACAGTATTATAATAAATTTTGCTGCAGTATGGAGCTAAATTATTTTTAAAATAATGGTGCAGATTGGATTATTACTCAAAAGTAGAACAAAAAATCAACAGATGTAACAGATATATTTAAACTAATTACCAACATATCACAGCAGAAACAGGCACATGGCGCGTGGATTCTTTTTCCTGTACCAACCATCTGATCCATGCCTGTGATCATTAATTTAGCACATGCTGAATTGTATTTTCAAACACATCTCAAAAAAAATCAACATGTTCTTCAGTTTTCAGATTCCAATCATTCTGTTGTGGACACCCTTCATTTAAAGGTTATCTGGACCTTGATAGCCAACAGCATTATTTATCAATTAAATGTCTAATGGCCCAGTTCTGCAGATGTTGAAATTATTACACAATCATTGCCTCTTGGCAGCAATCACTGAATATCCAGAGTGAAATTTATCAGATCCCACAAATTGAACTCAAACTAAAGTTTTATAGTAAGAAGGGGGGCAAAGACGGGAAGGAATGTCAGAGCACACCCTTGCCAATGGGTTTGGTGAGCAGTAGCTTATGAGCTGTCTTTGAATCTCCTACCAGCTGGACTTCTAGCAAGTCCCCAGTAAAATCATAACAAACGCAGATTGAACTGGGACTTGCACAGCTAAAAGCTGTGCTAGAGCTTCAGTTTAAAATGTGTAATTCTGAAGAACTAGACAATAACAACTCCCGAACAGTGTGAAAGAGAACAAGTAAAATATGAACGATGCACTTCATGAGCTGTCCACTTCACATTAGTGAGATGGCTTTCATGAATCAAGTTACTTGCATTAACAAGATGCTGCAGTTTGCAGCCTTTGTTAGAAAGGAAAGCTGTCTCTCTTTCACATGCAGAAATTGCATCTTTTTACAGTTATTCAAGGTCCTTGCAGAGGAGGTTTCCGAGTCATGCAGCTTTTTATTTCATTAGCAACAATATTACCACAATGGGTAATGTTAAACCTACATGAAGAACAGCACAAATATTTGAAACATTAGCATTGGCAGGAAAGATAGCAAACCTGTTGCTGCCTAGTGCCTGGTGTAGAGCCTGAAAACGTAGACTGGGTGGCTGTTGCTGAGGGAGATGCTGACATTTATATAGAGAGGTTAGTAGGTAGTGTTGGGCAGGAAAGATGGACCTTTCTAGCAATAGTAAATGCTATCCTGTCTCTTAAAACTTCTCTGAGGCTCTAAACTTGGATCTCCAATGAAACCCAGCTCTTTGTTATCTTCCTTTCTTTTGCCACCACTCAGCTTCTGAGATGGTGGCGAAAGAATGGGACAAAATTTGGTGTCACGGAGACCAGTGAGATTTTCTAAAGGTTCCTAATGCACCTGCAGTCAATGGCACCATTGATAGCTGAAAGGCRAAGTAAAATCCATATTAACCCCAAAACATATGATTGATCTGTGTCTATCTGGTTTTTAATACCTATATGACTGTAGTACTGTAGACCCCAGCAACTTAGACTTTAACAAGTTGATCTTCATACGGAAGGAAGGAAAGAAGAAATAATTATTCCTGCTTTATATATGGAAAATGGAGATATATAAAGATTATGTTGGAAATCTCCAAAAAAGCAGGGAATAAAAAACAGATTACAAGAGGTTCAGGCTGTTGTACAGAGCTGGGGAGATGTTTACACTGGTACTGTCTTATTGCCTGGCAGAAATGCGGCTTCTCCCCTTCCCATCTGACTACTGCCCAAAGAGGCATCTGCCCCAGTAGACAGAACCATGCACTCCAGCGTGGGTGGGCACTCTGGAGGGTGTTGGAAATGAGAAGGATCTGTGTGTTTGTCAACAAAGKTGGGAATTATTCCTCACAGTACAAAATTTCTTAAGATCACCTGTTACCTACCTTAACTCTTCCCTTGGTCGCCTTTGTGAGGCTGTCTCATGACCTCATCCTTACAGAAGCACAAACCTTCCAGTTTCCCCAAACCCTCAGCTTCCCTTAGCCCCAGGGAGCTGCCATTTCCACAGCTCTCCCTCATCTCAGGTCTCCTGGTTCCTCCTCTCCCTTACTGCTTGAGGTTTGCTTAGCAGAAGAGGCAGAGGAGGGAAGGGGACTGTGTGAGGGGCACCATGTCAGGTACCTCCACCTGGTACATGATGTGATTGTTTCTGATAGACCCAAATGGTGCTTATAGCCAGAGTGGGCAGCCAGGCAGCACTGGTGAGGAGAAACTCTCAGTGTGGCCATTCATGCCTCTGAGAAAGGGAGTGATTGCTCTTGCTGGCTGCTCTTCAGGAACACTCACTGTCACAAATTTCCCTGCCTTAGACTGGCACGTAGGGCTTGATCTGTGCCCTGCAGGTCCACAGCCCATGTGCATCGGGTACCGAAGGGTGAGGCTGCAGGCGTGGGTTATTGCAGACCATCCACAGAGCTCTCCTTTCTCAGCCTGAGACTGACACAGCACCAACGTGCCATGGGAGTGATCTCATTCAGCCCCTGCCTCCACAGGCTCTGCTCATCCTCTGCTCCTGTTAATAAAGACCAGTTTGAGAACGGCAGGCAGGGAGGTGGGTGGTAGCTAGGGGGAAGATTAAGAAATAGCAAGCTGAGGTTGTAAGAACAGTAAGAAAGGCAAGTGTGAGGTCTTTGATATTTTAAAGTACAGTTCACAAGGAACCTACAAAATCATAGTTTCCCAGGCAGATGCAACGCACCATAATCTTGTACAAATACTCTAGCCCTTCTGCAACCCAGAGATAATTTAAAAGGAAGGTATATTAAGTGTCCCGGCATTGCTTTTTTAACAGCTGTGAAAGCCTCTTTGCATCTCTTCAAAGAAGAGCTTCTTGTATGGGAAAACTGAATAAGCTGCCTTTTGTTTTCAGGCGAGCTCTACAGCGGAGAGGCTGTGGAGGATCAAGCTGTGAGGAAAACAACAAATACCACCTCCACATGGCTAAGCTACAAACATGCTAATATGTTAGTAAATCCATCTTCAAAATTCTGTGATACCTGGTAGGATAAAGGCTACCATCCCCTCGCCTGTAGACTGCTAGGATGTGACAGTTAAGAACTGTTAAGTTTTTCAGTGCCAGAGTCCACAACTTTCCACTAACAGCCCTAAACATAAAAATTCCTTCCTTGCATGCCATGCAGACTGACTGTTGGCCAGGTCTCATCCCACTGCACAGTGGACTTTAGCTCCAGGCACCAAGGACTTGCTTCAGTTTTCAGAGAAATTATAACAGGAGAAGAAAAAGAATAACAAGCAGTAGTGGAAAGGTCTGGGGTAATGAGAGTAATGGGAAGCATTAACATGAATTGACTGTGCTCTTAATTCCCAGTCAACAGGTTTGGTGGCAATGCACCAGCAGTTCAGCTGGTTTCTCATGGCAGCTCCTGCTTTAAGCCAAAGTGGGTTTTGAGGTGAGGCTGAGGTGCAGACAATTTGACAGGATTAAAACTTTTAAAATTATATTTATCTCACACAAGAAAGGTGGCAGAAAGGAACTTGGGGCAGGGAGGAGGATTTAAATCAACAATACAGCCACCTAAAAAGCAAAGGAAGGAGCCAACCTAGCTGCTAACTGACAAGGACAGGTAGGGCAGAGGTAACTGGAGACCTTTGAAGATGATTAGGAGGATAAACTGTAATTTGCTCTAGAGAAGGAGGATGTGAGAAGAATTGGCAGACCCAGAGCAGCAAAGCAGGATGGTAATTGCAGCAGTAATTATACTTAAGGCAATACTGGAGATATCACAAGATCTGGACAAAAAGCAGCAGGTCCACAGCAAATTGTCAGCCGTGCACAGCTCCCCACTTGCTGTTCCCATTCACACAATTCTTCACATTACTGCCACCAGTGCTGCAGCCAGAGCTGACAATGTCCTGCTCCTGCACTTAGACCCAGTACAGTGTTCACACTAACTGCCTCTGCTGCTGAAAGCCCGTTCTGAACAAAATAAACCATCTCAAAATGCCGAGACAGAACTGAGTCTCTGGGTCTACTCATCTCTTCTTCCTGCACTTCTGGTTTGACACAAAGCTGTGTTTTTAGAAGCAGGCTGCAGACAGCTTCCAACCAGATTCTGCTAAGGTAAGTGCTGTGTCTAAAGTAAGAGTAAATCATTTAATAAAGCTTCTTTCCAGAACTTGCATTAAAAAGGCTCTATGGAATTGTTAGTTTAGCACTTAAGGGACTTTTTCTCCACACACACACACCAGCTTCTTCTCTTAACAGTCTCTGATACCCTCATTTGTTGTTTGAGAATTAAATTCTGACTTCATTGGGGCTTTTGGGATTTTTTTTGGTTTGTTGTCTGGGTTGGGTTTTTTTTGGTTTTTGGTTTTTTTTTTCCTCCTGGTTAGGACAGAGAGCAGTATGTTCTGTATAAAAGAAAGGAAAACAAATGCAGTTCTTAACTATACAGGAGAAAGGAGAACCTCCCCCCCTGCAGCACTCCCTTTCTAAGGGAGTAGATAGCTGATGCTGGGAGGTAATACTGCTGATTCATTTTTAGGGTTGTTTTACTGGCGTGGGAGTTATACAAGAAAGAATAAACTAAAAAATGCTTGTTTTGCTGTTTACTCTTGGAGACTTTGCACACTGTGCTGTTTTTCTTGCTTATGCAGACAATGATTCTACCATCTTCTCCCCATTTTAAAGAGTAAACTCTTTAAAGGTGCTCTGTGTAATGTGTTAAGTAACACTTCGTTTCAGGCAGGTGTCTTTGAGTCAATCTACTTACTACTGGGTTTACTGAGAAAAGACTAATAGCCCCTTTCAGACCTTGAAACCACATAATTTCAGCAGTGTAACTTAATGGCTTATTAGGAGGAAACTGTATAGTCGTTCTGGGAATGAGTAAAGGTCCCTCAGCCCATCAAGGTTTGTCCAGCCCTCGTACTCCACTTCCCCTAGGGCAACCTCTAATCTGTTTTCAATGATCCCAATATTTTTTTGCCTCAACCACCTTGCTTTGGAAGCAATGTGCACATTTATGGGTCTGTTTACCAGCCTCAGACTGGAGCTTGTTTTTCTTTGTTTTATTTGCCTTTCTCTTAGAAAGAAAGTCCCAGGGCAAAACCCTTGCTACAAATTACACCCTGAGCTCTGAGGGTGATCTTTGTCTTTCCTTTTACTGGCAGTTTTTTAACTCATGCAGCATCATCAGATACCTCTCTTGCCTCCTTTTTTTCAGTAAAAAAAAAAGGGGAAACAAGTTACACGTTTCTTCTCTTTTCTTTCTCTTGTATCGCTATATGGTATCCTCATGTATTGGAAATCTTATGGCACTGAGACCTAAGCCAGTACCCAAGGTCAGAACTGGGTGTTGAACATGTGTCACCACAGGGTAGATTTTAAAAAAACACTAGTATTGAGCTCTGAAGGAGTAAAATGCATTTTTTCCTGGGCTTTGCTATTGCCTGAAATAAGTCATTTTACAGAGCTTTTTTGGTTAGATACTCTTTTCTTCTTCACCAGGTGGCTTCTTTTAGGGGGCAGATTTTCCTAGAAACACTTTAATTAAGGAACAAATAGAAACCAAAGTCTCATTTTCTTGGATATGGCAGGTCCGCAGCATGTAGTCTGATAAAACCCAGACCTCTTACAAGGCATGTGAGCCCTGGCAGTCTCTGTCTGCCAGAGGCTTTAATGAGGTCTCCAGTTGTCTGTTGCACCAAAACACATCCCATCTCATCTCCTTTAGGCCCAACAACTTTACTGGGGTCCAGGTTGTTTCATATTAAAAATGCTCTCCTGAGAAGCTTCCTTCAGTTTAAAAACTGTTAAAAGCTGCTCCTCCCATGACAGAGCATAATCCACAGTTAAGGAGCAACCAAACTGTATGGGGAAAAGAAACAAAAACCCTGATCATACTTAGGATCAGGAATCTCCAGTTATATCAGAAGTGTGGTTTGGTTTTTTGTTTATTTGTTTGGGGCTTTTTTATACTGGTAAAAAAACAGAACGAGAGAAGCAGTGAAAAGAAAGATTTTTCGCATGCTGTATAACTGTTACTGAGAAAATTATCCTTATTTAATAGAACCATTCAGTGATGGAGTCATACTGTTTACCTTATCTTGACCTTTAAGTGCCTTTAGCATGATTGCTAAAGAAAAAAAAAGTTAGTTTCACATTCCTTGAATGTCATACTGCAATGTCTAAGAGAAGTACAGAGGCAATTTCTCAGGCTGGAAGCATCCAAAGCATTTTAACCAGGAGCTAGGAAGGAGGAGGGCTTAGCTCCATAGTGGTGTGTCCTCTCCATAACGCGGTGCAGCACGTGTGCCCCAGGTGATGTTAATGGGGAAGGCTACGACTTCCTGACACACTTCTGTCAGCCCATTCTCTTTATGGTTTCCTAAGTTAGAACAAATGAAACTTCACTTAGAAACTGAATGCAGCCTGTGTGCGTCACAGAAAGACACTGCCAGATACTTACCTTCAGGTACAACATACCTGGCTGCCATGTTTAGCATAAATTCAAACCTTTTCCTGCTGCAAAGTTCTCACTCTGCGATGCAGAACAGTTGTGCACAGACCTGCTGACCAAGCTGTTCAAATACAACAAACTTCTCACTGTTTTTTCCTGTACCCATTTATAAGGTTGGTTTATAAGCTCTCACTTCTGCTGGTGTCCATTCATGAACCAGTCCATCAACACTGCTGTTTTGTCCTGTGTCATTCACACCCTTAGCCCTTGAGCTGTGGTAATTAGGAATGGTACTTTGTACAGCATTGCTGTTTTCACCTTTAGCTTTGGGAGTACTTGGAGGGAAGCTGATGGATTAAAACTGGCTATATAAAACTAGCAATATTTGTATAAACAGCTGTTTATACAAAAATGAGAACAGCAGAAACATTTTCATTAGAAAAAGAAAAAGGTGGCAAATCATATTTTCCAAATTTGGACCACATTTGCATTGGATGTATCTCCATGAAAAAGCATTGAACTTACATCAGCAAGTTTAATTGTGCCTCTACCATGGCCCAGTATGTTTCTCTTTTGTCCTTTCTTGATTATTCCCTTGTTCAACATGATTGCTAGTTTTCAATATGCAGCGCCCCAGTTGAGCTATTTGCATTCATTAACCTTTCAACCTGCATTTTGGATTTCAGTTTGACTTTTCAGCTTTGCTTTTCCTCTTTCTCTTTCTCTGCTAGATTCCTTCCTTCACCCCCCACTCTTCTTCCTGAACTAAAGAGAGTCAGAGACACACTTTGGCTAAAAGGAGCACAAGTTTTAAAAAGTAATTCTCTGTGCAAATGAGCCCTCCAGATAAAGCTACTAGTGGGTTTTAGTTCATTTATTTCTTGGATGTTGTCAAGCAATTCTTTGCACTGTTGCACCTTCCCTCAGGACTTCCCCTTACAATGTTCCCATATTTTTCTTTTCCCACTGATCCCATATTTGACTACCAACTGCGGAAGAATAGCCTGATTTTTATACCACTGCAGGGTTCTTCAGACCGATACAAAATGATGCCTCTAATTGTAGCTTGGACCTAATCTTTCAGTCTTGTTTCCTCCTCCAATACTTGCTATCAGCTCTATCTGTTCACTTCAAGCTGTCTAGTCGAATGGCTCACATCAATCATAGCTGCAGGGACGTAATTGTCCTTGCCATCCTGTTTGACTTTGAATGCTTCATTGGCAATGGGGAAAATCCACTAAGATTGCATTTGGACTTCATGCAGATACTTAATGATGCCATGATCCTGGTCCTCCATTTTCTTCCTTCTGAACTGTTTCTCACTTCTTATGTTCAGGTGAAGTCTCAATCATCTTTGTTGTAGCTGCTCTTCTGACAAAGGACTTGATGCAAATCTCAGCTCAGTGGAGGGGTACTGACTCATGCATTTAGGATAAATCTGTCTCCGAGCTGGTAACAGGTAACACATGAAGCAGCTACACTAGTTCTGGCAACTGAGCTAGTTCAGGGTACCTCTCCCCTAAAAGGCAGTGTGCCATGAGGAAGTGCCATGGGCGCTCACCAGGTGAGTAACTCCATTGAGCAAATCACCTCAGTCCACTAAAAAATTCCCCCAAACATCTGAGGTTTCTCCTTCTGTTTTGTATTGTTTTCCTGTGTCCCCTGATGTACAAGGTAAAGGTGCTGAGGCTGAATATTGATGCCTGTGATGACTTCTCTCTGGATCATTTCTTACAGATGGGGAAGAGGAGGGTTTGTGTGGGCAAGAACGGAAAAGAAGATTGGTCATGAGAGGATATCTGTTAAAATCTAGTTTTCACTTTGGAAAAAAAAAACACGAACAACAAAAACCCACAAAGAACCTTTGGAAACCTGAGGGAGGAGATGTGAAGATCAAGGAGTATTGACTGATTTCAAGTTTTTGATCTGTAGAAATGCATTCATACTCCATTTGTCATTTCTGCACTGTAATTTCCCTCTGGCTGGTCCTATCTGGCATACAGTGGCTTAGCTCCATTGCAGAAGCCCTTGATCCTTCTGAGCTCACATTTCACTTTTTCTTCCCTTCTAACGAATCATGTCTCTTCCAGAAGATAAGATGGTCTTTTTCCTGCTATCCTGTAACAATCCTCTTACCACCTCCTGCGTGCCCTTTGCTGTTGAAGTCTGCATTTGCTGTACTGCATTATGTCATTCGCAAGTCAATGGTAGGTATTTGCACATGGCAACTTGGCACTTAGTCCTCTGAGCAAGATGCTACCCTTGGAGTAAAATTCCAAGCCAGAGCAAGTGATATATGTTAAACAGGGATAGAAAAAATGGTTACTCTGGGTTATGTTTTCATAAAAAAAAACTTTTCAAATTGTCTTCAGTGGTGGTAATGTGATAGAGTATGACCCTAGCTCCGGTACATCTGGATTACTGGATTAATTCCTGTTGCACACAGGATCACAGCAAAACTGAAAACTTTTTGGTGTACAGTAACATGTAGTTTCCTTATCTGGAAAATCACCTCCTCCAGAAMACGGCATGGCACAGGAGATCTGTATCAGAACTGAGCAGTGTCCCTGTTGTTTTCCTTTAGCAGTGAAGAACACGGAAATGAGGATGCTGAAGGTTCAAACAAGCCTCAGAAGTGCAAAATTTCTCACCCAGGAAGGAGGAAACCAATTTAAGATAATGAGACTGGAATAAATAGCTTTTCTTTTTTTTTTTTTTCTTTTTCCCCCTCTTTTTTTCTTTTTAATTTTGCAAATGAAGAAACTTATTTTTAAACAGTTACTTAAATTCTCACCTAATCACGCAGAGCTGGCACTTTAGAAAGAATGATTTAAATAGCAGGAGGCTGAGGATAGGACTGTGGGTGTCATCACCAYGATATGGTCAGACTGTTGCGGTGCCCAGGGCTACAACCAGAATAGCCCTGTACAGGGCTATAGCCCTATACAGGAACAGAGCAGCCCTATGGCTACTGTTTGAACATGGAGCCATTCTGCCTCTTTGCTTCTTGGTTTTCTCTTACTCCTAGAGAAGATGGCACCTACTGCCTGGCTTTCAGCAGTTCCCAAAGCATGCTCTGGGCCTCCTGAGCTCTTCTCACCTTGAGAGTATTTACTGTCTAGTAAGAGAAGATGTTGTAGGGAGATAAAAACTCTGAATAACCAAGGATAAAGAAGCAAATAAATCATATTTCAGACTTCTGTTATAGGTTGCTCAGAACAGGAACTATGGCCTGTTATCCACAGCCCTGAGCACAGGATATTACAGATGAGCTACTTCTGGATGTTTTTGCAGCTGAGTTAGGTAAAATGAGCAAACTCCTCCTCCTCAGTTACTTTGGATGAGGGTTTTTTTGGTTTGGTTTGTGGTTTGTTTGTTTTTTTTTTTTTTTTTTAGAGAGAGAAAAGCACAGTCTTTTTAAAGTAAAAGAAAATTTGCCTTTCTGCCTGAGGGTGTCAGCAGATATTTGGAATTCTCCTGGAAAAAAAAGAGGTGGTGAGTCTGTTCCTGGAAAAAAAAGAGGTGGTGAGTCTGTCTTAAAAACAATCTGTACTTTCTGCAGTCTTCTGAAAGAAAGAACATTTCTGCACCAGCAAGTGTTTGTCAGCTTCTTTAAAATATTTGGCATAAGGTTTCCTGAAGGCTTGTACCACCTTGACCTGCATTTTCTGACTRCTGGTGGTCCCCACTTGACTTAAAATCCTTGCACACTAACTTCACTGATAGCTTGCACAGGTTTTTGCCATCAGTGGTAGTCTCCAGCAGCCCAAGTTGTATTTGAAATTTGAACTCTATGGGTTATCTGTCTTTGGATGCCTTTGGCCTCGGAAAGCTTCTGTTGTGAAAGATGATGTGATGGCAGTGGCCAGACAGATCAAGGCTGAGCTTTTCAGGCTGACTGAGCTCCCACCAGGAATTTGGAATATGTCCTTCTGTTCTTACCATCTTTTCTTGATGAGAACTGCTCCTGGTCACAGCTGGTGTATGGCTGTCACTTCGTGATCAGTATGTAGCATTTATGAACTCTGTGACTACTATGGGACTTCTGGCTCAGTTGTTAAAGTAAAAAGGCTGGAACGTACCCTTGTTCCCCATGTGGTGTGAATGGCGACTGTGATTTCAAGACTGTTACTCCCACATCAAAGTACAGCTGAGAGCAAAGGCTTTAGTTTCTAAAGGAGGTAGTATTCCCAACAAGTTTGAGTAGTCAGGTAGCTCCTCTTGTAATTGGTCAGGGAACTACGCAACCTGCTCAACAGGACATTTTAGTGTATGGATTACTCATCCTGAGGCTCCGTTAAGGCTTTGCCATCAGTCTTGCACAAAGGCATCCGTATCTCAGTGGGAAGCTGCTGGACGCACTCCCTTACTCAGGAAGAAATACCTTACACTGGAGATGGTGTTGCTCAAACAGCCGCTTGGACCTCCCCATCCCGCCAATAGGTGGGACAAAATAGAGCAGAAGGGTGTGAGCCACTGTGACTCATGGGGCTATAAAGAGGGAGTCTTGCCTTTCTCCGAAGCCCATATTGCAGCACTTGGTGTTGATCCTCACCTCTGCTTTGCATGAGAGTGAGTGAGCTGCCATTTTCCCAGAGTGAATGGGCTTTGAACACAATCGTCCTCTTTGGTCCGCTCATTCCTACCTGCACACACTAGCAGAATAAAAAACACTGACATTAACTGATTCGTATGTCCACATTGTTTTCCCCGCATTTATTTCATATCCTGAGTAGGATGTTACTGTTAGTTTAGATTTTTGTTGAAGAGGCTTGCTGTATGGCTTACAGTACTTACTAATGAACAGTTAGATACACATGGCAATTTCTCCCTTGCACTTATTTTTCTCTTAGTGATCCATTGTTAGCTTTCAAATCTGTGTTGATTCTTTCAAGACATCACCCAAACAACTAATAAACTTATCTGCATCCTGAAGCCATTTCAGTTAGATGTGCCTTGAAAACTTAGAAAGAAGCATTGACAAAATGTCTAATTTCACTGCAATTTCTGTAGACAAGCTGAAATACCTTGTGTGCATGTACTCTGATTCACAGCACTTAACACCGTGAGAAATTGAGCTTCCTGAATCTCATAATAGATTTTTTGCAACTGTTGTGCTTTCATTTATTTTGTAATGGCAGTAACTGACCCGTTTTTATGAGTGTAATTTACATGATTTTAATCTGAAATTTTCTATATTTCCAACTGTACTTAATATCCTTCTTATAAACTAATATGCTTATTTCTTCTCCCACAAAGTATTCCATTCTTCCCCAGAAATGTGGTATTTGACTACATACAGAAATACTTTCCACTTACATCAAGGTTCAGATTGATTCTTTGTGTTAAAGTCATGGTGTCCAATATTGTATATTTATTCTACAGATGGCTATCTTAAATTCATGTAAAATATTTCATAAGATGCTCTTTCTCATCTTCTTTCCAGTCAAATGCATACGGAAAATGGAAATAGTGCCTCAGGTATACGGTCATAGTTTATTTTTCATGTTCAATTACTGAGATTGGTTCTCAGAACATAGCTCAGCTGCTTCCAGAAATAGTTCTTTAAAATCAGAGTGAAGCCTCAAATCCCGAAGTGAAATCTGAGAGATGCTAAATGAAATAAGAGCAAAAAGAGGTTTTCTCACACTTCTGTGAATGTAGCCCATTGCATTTCAGACAGCTATCATTGATATTTTCCCCCTATGTTTCCTCATCTTATTTATATTCAATATATAAAGTTTTTGCTCTTTGCTAGACATTTTTGTTCACCGTGAAGAAATTCAGCTGGATATTAAAGAGAATTTCCTCTATCCTTCATCCCTGAAAAACATTCATCTGGGGGTAGCAGCGTAAATTTCTATTCTGAACCTATATCAAGCTGTTGAGCTCCTCTCTAAACAACTGTGAACAGAGTCACATATTTAAAATGTGAAGCCCCTCAGACAGAAAATCCTACACCTTATTATTTTTATGTGTTACTATTATTACTGCAGCTGCTGCACTGTAACAGCACATTATGGTGCCAGTCTGGGCTTTCTGTTGGTGTGCACTCTAGAAGTAGAAAAGCGGGAAGAGCAAAAATATTTTAAAACCCTAGCCAGCAGTTGCCAGGTGGAGTTGTTGTTCTTGGTCACCTTTAGCCATTTGTGCCTCCTGCTGCCCAGTCTTTCCTGGTCTTTCCCAGTCAGCTGTGCTCCTTGAGAGAAGTGCATGTGGGGAATACCAGTGTGGAGGTACAGCTGTACCAATAACACGGAGGGACATCAAAGGGCAAGGAGATCTTTTGGAGTGTGCCAACAGGGCAATGAAGGCAGAACTTGTACAAAATGGAATGCCTTACTGTGTTAAAAAACACTCTAGGTGAATCATTATCAGCTTTAAAGGTTGGGAGCATCCTTATTGTAATTCCTGTATCTGTGAATATAGCATTACTTTAACAATGACTGTATATTTGATATTAATCAGGTGCTACAACTTCCCATAATAACAAATAGGAAAAGCTGACATGGCTTGTCAAGCAAAAGGCTTGTCACAGCAGGTGAAATCATTTGCCTGCTTAGTTTGTGGGGACAGAATGGGGGATTGTGTGTGTCCTTCACTATTGGGGTATCTAACGTACAGCAATTCCATCAGAGGAATTTGGAGGCAGGAGAGAAAGTCAACATGTGAAGCACAAAACATAAATAGCAGGATGTGCAATAAATGTTCCTCGGCGTTGCTAAGCAATATGCCAGGCGTGGGCAAGAGCGATGCCATCCTGGGAGCACTCCAAGTTGCCAGCCCTTAATGGAATATTCTTCTGCCCAAGCTGCCCAAAAGGCAAAATGCATTTGAGAACTAGGGGAAGTGCAGTGGAGAGCACATTAGGAAACTACTGAGGAGAAATAACAGCTTTTGAAATGTATATCCATTAATAAAACATGTGATGTAAGCTTGAAAGGCCCTGGTGGAGTCATTTCCAAAGGCACCAGTGAAGTTTATTGGCTCGTTTCTTAGCTTAGAAATGTCTCCATGTCTTCTGTCCTTCAGACAATTTCCTACTTAATTCCAAAACATGGCACAGAAACTACTGCATCTGGTGGCCTGGACCTTGAAAATATGGAGCAAGATCCCCCAATGCTCTGAAATCCCACAAGAAGCTGAGGGCAGGAGGAACTCCATGATGTTCCTGACACAGCTTTTTCAGCATTTATTTGGTATCTTCTGGATGAAGATCTGGTATAAAAAAATGAAACACCCTGCTAGCCATGGGAATAGAGGGAATTTAGAGGAGCATGCTCTGATGAAAGAGCACCTGTATGAAGGGTATTCATCAGGAAATTTCTCAAAGTGAATGTGAAAAAGGCTGTTCATTATTTTCCATGGCCAGTTTGAACTGTATCTCTCTTATTGATGGATTTGCAAAGTGTGGAGGCAACTCATATTTCTGATCCCTTCAGCCCAGATTAATGTCCTGGCCACATCCTGGCATGTAAGGACAGAGTAGGACTGGCCCTTCTCTTGTTTCCCTCAGTGCTGTGGTGGGTTAGCCCTGGATAACAGCCAAACACCCACCCAGCTGCTCGCTCCTCCATTTAACTTGATGAGCAAAATTAGCATAAAAAAGCTCATGGATCAAGATGAAGACAGGGAGATCACTTGCCAATTACCATTGCAGGCAAAACAGACTTGACTTGGGGAAAATTAATTTATTGCCAATTAAAATAAATAAATACTGATTTGGGTAGTGGGAAACAAAAAGACAGACATTAAAACACCACCTTTCTTCCCCCTTTTCCCATGCCTAACTTCACCCCTTCATTCCCGACTCCTCTCCCTCTGAGGGTCGCAGGGGGTGGGGATGGGGATTGCGGTGGGTCCATCACAGCCCCTCTCGGCCGCTCCTCCCTCCTCACACGTCTCCCTGCTCCAGCGCGGGCCCTTCCCCGGGCTGCAGTCCTTCAGGGACAACCTGCTCCCGCCGGGGCTCTCCACGGCCGCAGCTCCTGCAGGAAATATCCCCCTGCTGCGGCCTGGGGCCCTCCCCGGGCTGCAGGGTGGGTCTCTGCTCCAGCGGGGTCTCTCCAGGGCTGCAGGGGATCCCTGCTCCGGGCCTGCAGCACCTCCTGCCCTCCTCCTCCTCCGCCCTCGGGCTCCCTCTGCTGCTGCTCCCTCCTTGGCTTCCTCCTCCTCTGCCTGTGCCGCCTTTTGCCCTTCCGGGAACCTGTTTTCCCCCCGGCGCCCCCAGCTCGGCTGAGGGGCTCAGCTCTGTCCTGCGGTGGGGCCGCTGGAGCCGGCTGGGACCGGCTGGAACCGGCTGTGTCCGGCTTGGGGCAGCCCCGGCCTCTCCTCACAGAGGCCACCCTGCAGGCCCCTGCCAGTGCCAGGGCACGGGCACCTCATACACATTCCCCGTTTCTATGGGAAGGGAGTCTGGAAACCAAGGCTGAAGAAAGCAGAGCACAATTTTGATGGTATCCTTGGGATGGACAGTTGGGGCCAGGACCCAGACTGCTGTGTGGAGCCCACCTCCAGTGCGTCAGTGGCCTTCCCAGAGCTCAGCTGGGCGTTCTGAAGATGTCTTGGTTACCCATAGCTAGTGAAGAGATGAAAAGCCTGTACACGTATGATTGTGGACACTCACAGGGGCAATCCAGCTGCAGGACAAACCCCCTAAATGGGCATGCCTGCAGTAATCAGCACCACTACCTGGCACCCTAAAATGTGAAAAATCTGCACATATTCTCATGGGCTTGGTCTGACTTTCAAAGGTCCTTTTGAAAGCGCGCTGGCAATCAGGTGCCTGGGGGCCCACCTGAGCCCACAGTTCTTGCCGAAGAAGATGAGCAGCAAGCTCCTCTTTCCTGTGAAATAGCTCAAAGTCCATGGAAGAATCACATACCTGCTTTTCTGCATAATCAGGAAATTCCCAATTGCTTCCTTCCTTCTTTAGTGAGAATCCACTTTATCAGGAAGATTGAATCTGCAAAAGAGTCTGACACCCAAGAGGTTAAATGGGCAGAAAGGGCTTGTAGGATTTGCTTCTGGCCATCAGCAAAAGTTTATGTACAAACAGTTCATTCCCGTTAGCTTTTATCATCAAACTAACTGTATAGGAACAGAGTAACATCGGTGACTTCCCCAGTCTCATTTGTTAGCATGTTTCCTCTATTGAAAGGGCTTTTCTTCCGCAAAGAAAGGATATTTTCAGGAGGTTGCAGAGAGGCAGATGTCTGGGTACTAGATAAAATAACAAATCCCCGTCCCGAATGCTCCGCTAAGTACCGATCTCTTACTTCAGTTATAAACTGACTTCATCACTGAGACTACTGATGCACATCAATTCACTAGGACTGTGCACATTCAGAGTTTTGTTTCCATTGCCAGTCTGACAAGTAAAAAAAAAAACGTCTTGGGTATTTTAAGCTTGTGTATCATACAGAAAACAATAAATTAAAAAAAAAAAATGATAGTATGCAGTGAAAGGGAGGCTGGAATTCAGTCCTAGCTACCAGGAACTATATATGCATTTTACATTAGTTACAGGTTTAAAAAAAAAAAATGGAAAAGGAAACAATTCCCCACATAAACACACACCAGGGCCCCAGGATTTCCTTTATTATAAAAAAATTGTCTAAACGTTTTCCTATTGACTAAAGCTTCTATCTGGGCTTTCTCTTTCTTGTTCAGTCCTGCAGTCATCACTGAATGAGGAGTCGGTTTAATCAGGATGGTCAGATACTCTCCAGCAACAACTTATTCACCTGATGATAGTTTACTCACATATTCCCAGGGAACATAGGTTTGAATCCCCTGAGGTTGAGAAGAGGTCTTACTAATGCTTGGGTTTCCCATTTTCCCAGCTGAGTCTGCTAAGCCCTGGGCTAGCCTTGGCTGTATGGGTATAAGGAGGCATTTCTCAGAAGAGCAGATAAAACTCAGGAGAGGAAACCAAACTGAGGGAATGCTCCTCTTGAGTAGCTCTGGAGCTTGGATCCACAGAGGGGTGTCATGGCAAGGAGCGCACCAAGGGGCTCAGCAACCTCTACCCCCCCGCTCAGGGGTTTGGCTGCTGGTGCTCAAGGCCAGCTCTGACATGATAAGCTTGGATCTGGCTGCAGCGGAAAGGGCCTCCCCACCCYCCTTCAGGAGCTCCAGCTCTGGATTTTGGGTCCTATTCTGAGGGACAAGTGCCTAAAATGAAAGTGTTACAATATCTAGCCTAGAGGAATCTTGGCCAAGGTTTCTATATGACAACTGGCATGAAGTACCTGCTGCTGTGAATTTAATGCCTTCTTGTTGATTTTAAGAACARTCACATGAGGTTCTTTAGTATGAATGTAACTCTCTTAGACTTGCATTTGTTTCTCTAAAATATAGGATTTTTTTCATAAGTGGAAGTACTCAAAGAATTCTTGGGGAAACCTTAAGGGAATTTTTCATAAATTGGAAACGATGACCTAAAAGATGTCTAAGCTGGATGGAGTTGCACAATATCCAAGGAAATGAATTTATGTCCACAGACTCCTACATATTCATTTTCTTAAAAAAAAAAAAAAGAAAAAGTATATATATCCTACTATCTTAAGTTTACTCATATGCTTTTGGCCCTGTAGTAAAGATTTACCTCTTCTTCAAGTATACAATGGGACCACATGCTTTTCTTCTCCAGAGAGAACTGGAACCAGATCTGTGCCTCCACCGGGCTCTGGAAATATCTAAGGCTTGTGATGTCTCTTGACAGTTGATCCTCAGTAAGGGATTCAGCAGAGTTCAGTTTCTTGTTTCTTGCTTTCTTCTGTGAGGGAGAAACCAGATCACTATGAGGCTGGAAGGCAAATAAGGCATAGCTTATTTTCTGTTTGGGGTGTCCTCACCATTTACTACTTCTTACATTCAAGAGTCAGGACTCTGCAGTACAGAGCTCACACTGGGTCTATAATCTGGATGCTAAGCATGGGTAAAGGACATAAACATAAGGTAAAGGACAGTTYTGTTCCCAGATCAGATTCAGCTCTTTGTAGTTATTTTTATTACAGATTAGCACAAGGCATASAATAGCACAAGGCATAGAATTTCCTGGCTTTTAATGTGCCAAGGTCATTTGGGTGAGATCTTTTAAGTGTGGAGTGGTTCATTGATCTCATATTTATTCTGGGTCTGTGGTTACCCCTGCTTGTTTTTCTWTTTATACTTTCTTATTATATAATCTAAGAGTATGGCAAAGCAGTCTARCTCTCCTGTACTGGCACAAGCTGCCTTTTTCCAGTTCAGGTTGTTAAAAGCTATTCTATTCATTTGACTTGTTGCTACAGTTGCCTCGATTTAGCTTCTAGTCTCTTCTTCATGTTGACCCATGTTCTTTGATCCATAGATGTTCATGTGATCCCTTTAGCAGGAGGTTAATTGGTTGTATTTTGTTCTTCTCAAAAGGAAAAAAAAAAAGGACAGAGAGGGGGGTGAAGTTTCACAATACTTACCAAACTTAGCTTAATTTTTAGGTGGCTAAACTCCTGTGATGTGGAACAAAATTTGGCTACTGAGGTGCGATCTCTCAAAGCTCCTGGTGTTAATACGAATGCAGAAGTTCTGCTCTGAATTCTAAGCAGGCTCAGCCAATCCTGCTTCTCTGCACGAGCTCTATAACATTTTTTTCTTTCTTCCCTACCTCCTACAGATGATTTATCACAGATATTAAACTATCCCCAGTCCCAACAAAATACTTCACTTTTCTGGTAAGAAGCAGATGCTTGCCAGCTCACATTTATTATATAGTAATGACATTCTGGAGCGAACTGAAAATGACATTCTGCAAAATTGAAGTTTTTGCTTTCCATCCCTCTTTTCTCTTTCAGTAAGAATGATCACGGAGAAACTCCACTGTGTTTTGCCATCATGCTGTCCCATGAATGATAGCTATGTTGAATTTATTCATCAGGGCATGGAGAATGTAGTAATAAAAGTGCCAGTCAGCCGCTTTTCTCACTCAACAGAACATATGGTAAAAGGTGGATTTTTAGGTCTTGAACATTGATGTAAATCAGGACTTCTGTTGGCATGGGACTATTGAAACCCAGATCAGAATTAGGCCTTTGGAAGAAGGGAAACAGTGCTTACAAAGATGAATAGTGTGACAGTTCACGGATATCTGAGAGCTCTTGGTTTCACATGGTCATTCTGACCTGGGCAAAGGCAGAAGTCACCTCCTGCTCCCAAACCTGAAGGGCCACTGTGCTGTCTGAAGGCTCTGGGCTCGTGGCTTGAAAAGGTCTCAGCACACAGATGCTGGAGGCTACAGTTATGTTTACAAGTAATTTGGCACAATGGAAGTGGATCAGTAAGTTGAAGTGATTTGTGTTGACTCTACCATCTCTGTTACAAGTAGTTCAAAGAAATGTCTATGAGTTAGTTTAAGTCTAGTCACTTGGGCCAAATGTCATCACTGCACATGTGGTTTGAAACTTTCTGAAGGGAAACCAACCCACAAACCTTTGCTTCCTTGGCTGTAGGCTTCTCTACAAACCATCCCGCTGCCTCCTGCATGGCAGGGGCTTGTCAGAGGTCAGCATCCCTGTCATCATCATTCACAGGGAAAAGATGTGTTGTAATTCCTCCTGTGATTTCCAAGTGACACTCCAGCACCTGTTGCCCTCTCCTTCTCCCCACTTGGAGTTTGGATAACATGCACTACAAGGTGCCATATGGGAGTAATGGAAAACTGAATCCTGTGTCTGCAGCAACAGGACACACTCATTAATGAATGATTAATGAAAGGAGCCCTCCTTGCCCCAGGCCTCGCAGTCTCTGAGAAGGAGGATGGGCAGAATGGCTCCCTGGGAGTCCTTACCATCAGAACTGCTTTGCCCATAGTCAGCCTGATGACCTGGGCCTGGGACCTGAGCATGGGGGGACTGTACTATCCTCAGGATGTCGGGTGACAAACAGTGGATGCAAAAATTTTAGCAGTGGAGAGGCAGCATCTAAGGCTCTCTRCCGTGAGCTGCTCCAAGCTTCTCATCCTCATGTAAAATGTTCTGAGCCCACTACCGTGGTTGAAAGTCTGGCTATATCATCTTGTGGTACCTCACAGACCCCGACTCCTACCAGCCATTAGCTAGTTAGTTGGATAGTCACATCCGCTCCAGGCCAAGTGRTCATGGAGATGTGTGGGGTCATCTTCCCACCCTTTACCTTTATGCAATGCATAGCACTGATTAATTATCCAGCATTTTATTCTCTCTGGGTCCCTGAGCTGTGAGGATACTGCTGACAGGGTTCATATTCCCATCTGGTGTCCTGCTTATTGTGCTTATAGATGTATAAGCAGCAAGAGTCACACTCCATTGTGGTGTCATGCAGTCTTACATCCTTCATCTTTAAGTCAAAAATCAAAAATCAGCAGTAAGGATCTGGAATGCACTTAGAGGCACAATTAAATCTATCCTCGTAATTAACATTTCCAAGAACTGAGAAAGACATTCAGAAAGACATTCAGAACTAGGTTCGCAGGGGGAAGGGGATAAAACCAGGCTCACGAGAGATGAGCCTAGGGGTGG